>LOJH01016876.1:6257-17722 GCA_001685095.1 Ellobius talpinus
TGGGAACTGGGATTGGTATGTAAAATGAGAAAAGATAGTTTTTTTTAAAAAAATAGAATAAAAAAGGATTTTATACCACACTACATTGTATTGATAGAGAAATATCATATGGATTGACTACTGACTCTCACCTTTTATATTTATGCCCTAAAGGAAATTGCAAATTATTAATAACCTTTGTGTTAAATCAGTGTTGAATACATTTTAGCTTTTAACCTGGACTTTAAAATAGAGGTTAGCGTATGTGAAGAGCTAGCAGGTTGATTAATCTCCTTCCAAATAATTTAGTTAAAACTCTAATTATGAATCCCATTCTTTCCTCCCACGCAGTAGACAAATAGTCACACTCTGCTGGTTCTTGCCATTTGCAAGGGAGGACTCACCTCAGACGGTTAGAGGGGCTGAGGGGAACTCACCTTACCTGTGCCGTCCCTGCCTGGCCACAGTTGTGTGAGCTTGCCTTCCTCCTGGAGCTGCAGCCACTCTCTAGCCAAAAGCCACGCTAATCTTTCTAAACTAAAATTTTAACTGCTTCTCCTTTCTTTTGATTAAAGTCTCCTGGTGGCTCCTCGTGGGGTGTTATCTCCAGCTGTGAACACAAGAAGCTCTTTTTTTTTTATCCATGGAAACTAAATAAACTTTTTTTGTTTTTTTTTTAAGATGAGGTCCCTATTTAAAACATTTTTAATTTAATTTTGATAATTTCATATATGCAAGCATGTATGTTGAGCATCCTCCCCCTCACTGCTCTGTTCCCCCTTTCCACTCCTGAAGACCCCCTTCTTCTTCCCACCAGTCTCCCTGCTTTCCTGTCTGTGATGCTGGTCTTGTTCAGGTCTTGTGTATAGACTGCTCTGTGCAGGCTGCTTTTGAACAGCTGCTGTGTGTTCAGGATTCCATCAGCTATGGCACGCTCAGAACAATTTCACAGCCCTGTCTCCAGCTCATGACATCCTTGTGTCTCCTTTCCCATGATGCTTCCTGGACCTTGGGAGGGGTGATGTAGATGGCCTGCTTAGTGCTGAATGTTTAACACACATAAGTCACTTATTCTTAGTGCTTTGTCCAGTTGTAAGTCTCTGTATTAATTATTACCTATTGCAAAAAGAACCATATCTGATCAAGACTGAGAGCATCACTAATCGATGGGCACAAACAAATATTTAGAATATTTGCCATGTGTCCATTTATCATAACATCAGCAGTCCCCAGTCAAAGTTATTTTTTAGTTTTATTTATTAAAATACTTTTTTCTTGGAGATGGATTCATTGCTGAAGAGTAGTACTTGCTGCACTTGCAGAGAATGTGATTTTTCCCAGCATCACATAAGACAGCTTACAACAGGCTGTAATCTAGCTCCAGGGTAGTCAACACTCTCTTATGGCCTCTGAGTATATGTAAATCTACATTTATATGTATGTTCACATATACATAAACATATGTGTGTATGCATACATATATGTTCACATACTTAGACACATATGCATTAATAAAAATTAAGTAAATTTTAGTTTTTTATTCTTGAAAATTTAATATATGTATACAATGAATATGATCATATATGCCTTTTATGTTCTCTCTCCAACTCTGCTCATTTCTTTCCCAATAAACATTCTTTTAAAAATATTCTTTTGATAACCCAATTAATTGATAGTCCAATTAATTCTGCCTATATTTGTATGAGCTTGGGGCCAAACATCAGAAAATAGGAAATCTTTCAGTAGCTACACCCTCAAAAAAGAATGATTTTTGTTCCCCCAACAACTATTAATTTCTGGTAGACCCTCAGTGTGAGTTGATAAATATGTCTCATTTAGGGCTGAGAACCTACAATCTTATTCTCAGCACTTTGAGAGTTATGTGTTTCTCCACTGACTGTTGCTCATTGCTAAAAGAAGCTTCTTGGACCAAAGGTAGCAGTAGCTCAAGTCTATGGGTAGAAATATGAATATTTGGAAGGTAAATCCACAACATGACCACTTAGCTAAGTAACAAGAGCAGGTTCTACCCTAAGGTCCAGGACTAGCCCAGCCATGAGCTTTTGATCAGGTTTTTGATTACAGTACCAGACATGGAATCCCCTCCTGTAGCTACAAGTTAATTTAGAAAGTGGCTTGTTGCCTTGCTAGTGTCATTTCACTAAGAGGCTGATATTACAGCATGCGAAGTCCAGTTCTGGCTAAGACCACTGAAGTCGTTTCTCCATTTGCAGACTGGATTATATCCTCAGGCACTATGAAAACAAACCAGCAGATGGGACATTTCCTAGTTGTTTGAGATAGATTTCTCTCTGTCCTGGGACCAGAGAATTTTTTTTCAGCAATAAGGTATGCTCATGTAGTTGAGTTTAGCTAAGAGCAATGACAGTAGCCTGTGTTGGTTTGGAGAACTCTGGAGAGTCTCTGAACTCCTAGGGAGGTATCCCATGCCATGTATTGTGACTTTCATATAATAACCCCTGTCATCTCAAAACGGCAGCCACTGATTTTCATTATACTAAACGGGTTTAGTACCAGGTATGTTCCTTCTCATGGAGTAGGCCTCAAATCCAAACAAAAATACATTGGTCACTCCTCAAATCATCATGCCAGAATTGTACCAGTGGACACATCCTGTCTGGGGATGTAGTCTCCTGGTATTGCCCTAACTACTCTTGAACAACCCCCCTTTCTCAGGAGCCCCAGTAGTTAGGACTACAAGGGTGTTTCACTATGCCTTGTTAGACCCTTGTGTCACTATGCCCGGTTAGACCCTTTAATACCGAAGAAGGATGTGCCAATGCTTGTCAGGGAGGAGAAGCTAAAAGAGGAGACGCTCTGGACTATGAATGTCATCTTTCTCAGCAGGTACGGGAACTTGACAGCCGCCTGGAATGGTGAGCCCAACTGTGGAAAGGAGCCGCCATGAGAGGTCACAATCACCACATCGGTTGGGATCAGAGGTTCTACTTCCTGTTGTCCCTGGATCTTGGTTGTAGAAGTATTTCTATGAGTTTAGGAGGATGCATCAGTCCCTCCTAAATTACAGGAATAACCCCAAACAGTTCCATACCAGCTCAGTTTTGCCAAAATTAGTTAGAAATATGTTCATATACTACAAAGAAAGAGTTGAGTTTGGTGTAGAGCTGAATGTCAGAACATTTGTTTAGCATGATCAATGACCTGAATGTAATTCCCACTTTCAGGAGGAAACAAATTTTAAGAAAAGCATTAATTCAAACAGATTGTACATCTTTTTGTGACCTGGCTCTGGCTCATCAATTCAGTCTTAATAAAATCCTTAGGAATTTGTACAATTATAGTAAATGAATATACAACAAAAATTCTTAAATGATAAGCGTTTTTGCTTAAATAATGTCATTTTCTTTTCTCCCAGGCCAGGAAATACAGATAATGAAAAGAATAATTTCACGGATGTATTGTCAGCTCAGCTAAATGATGGTGGCTAGGCCAGTATTTTATATTTGTATTCTAGTTTTTCTCTGTGTGCACGTGCACACACATCTGTTTACACACTTGTGTGCAGTTATGTGGAGATCAGAGTCAGGTGTCTTTCTTCATCACTTCTGTCTTAGTTACTGTTCTATTGGTGTAAAGTGACACCATGACCAAGCTATTCTATAAAAGAAAGCATTTAATTTGGGGTTTGCTTACAGTTACAGAGGGTTAGTCCATTACCATTCTGGGAGCATGGCAACAGGCAGGTAGGCGGACATGGTGATGGAGAAGTAGCTGAGCATTGTATCCTGATCTGCAGGCATCAGGCAGAGAGAGAGAGAGAGAGAGAGAGAGAGAGAGAGAGAGAGAGCCTCAAAGTCCACGCCCAGAGACACTCCTCCAACAAGGTCACACTTCTTAATCCTCAAGCTCCCAAACAGTTCTACCAACTGGGGGCTAAGCATGCAAACACATGAGCCTATGGGGGCTGTTCCCATTTAAATCACCACACTTTCCATCCTATTTATTGAGACAGAGTCCTCCACAAAACCTGAAGCTTGTCAATTTGGCTAGCAAGGTCAGGCATTTTATGTAGGTGTTAAAGATGTGAACTTAGGTCCTCTGTGTTTAAGGTAGATGTTCTAGCTCACCCACTTACACCCAGCTAAGGGGGGGTCTCTTCTTGGTTCTAGGATTGCTGTAACAGCTTCAGTTTCTTGAGGGCCAAGGAGGGATGGTGGCTTTCCTTTTCTGAGAGTTACCTTTAAGAGAAGCCTTGGGGACTTCTTAGCTCATGAGTCAGATCTGGGTCACCTGTCCAAGCCCAGACTCATTGTTATGAAGAGAAAATGTTTTGTTAGTTTTCTTTCTCTTTTAAAGTTTCTTCAATTTTTTAATGCATATGGGTGTTTTATCTGCACACATGTGTGTGCACCATGTGTGTGCATGTCTGTGTACACATGTCTGTGCACCATGATGGCATCAGATCCTCCAGAACTGAACTAAAGACATCCATGTCTCTGGCCCCTAAAATGCCTTGCTTTATTCTCTTTCTGTCCTTAAAGCAAGAAAAATCTACCCTTTATCAGGTACTGAAAGACAGAGGCTGTGCTGAAGGCGAGGACCTGTGTCAGCCACATTTATGTTTCCTTCCTACCTTCTCCATCCTTCTAACCTCCACCCAGCACCACTACTATCACCCCTCAAATAAGGGCCAGCATTGCAGGTGTCTCCAAATGCCATGCTTCCCAGGGATTTTGTATCATTATATTTAACTTTTGCTCCACCTGAGTACACTGCCTTCACTTCTGTCTATGGTATTTAAGTCTGAATGGCTCCCACTCCACTGTAGCCCTCTGCCTAGATATCAGTTGCATTAGGTGCTTTCCTAACCCCCTGATGCCAAAGCTCCCCGCTCTCAGTCCTGTCTTAAGACTTCCCAGTGTATGTTGTAATCTTTTGTTCCTTTATTAACATTCTTGCTTGGATGATGAGTTCTTTCATGACTTGTTGTCTATGCCCCTCTTTGCCTGAAGTCCCATGTAGAGACTGCACATGATCAATAGATACAGATGAGCAATAAATATTTAAAAATAAAAGAAGTAGGTCTCTCTAGCATGCTTTTTTTTCTGAAATCTATCATTCTTCATTATATATGAATACAAGTTCTTAAACTTGAGTAGTACTGATAATTACCTGCGTGGTGGGAAGGCTTGTTAAAAATATATATTTCTGGCCTTGGCATTCAAATGTTCTCATTTGCTATTTTCAAGGTAAGATCCAGGAAGCACCACTGGTTTTAATAAGAATCAGAAGTTTGGAATGTACTTTCTCATCGGTTCCATGGTCATAGAAATTATTCTCAATACTAGGTCAATTAGAAGAAAGAGGTAGCTTACGACTCAGTGACCCTAAGAAAACAGCGCAAACCAGTTCTGTCAAGTCACTACCAGGGATTGGGCACATATTTCTGCTAAGTTAAATTTCATTTATAACAAGCCCAGCTGCCTACATTCAAGCTAATAGAGTCTGAAAGAATTAATTAGGTGAGAGATCTTAAGTCTCAATAAACCAGACACCCTTTTTTGTTTGTTTTCCAGACAAGGAATACCTTCTGGGTCCTGGGAGACTTGTATCACTTGGTTAGTCTGTTCTTCCCAATGAGGTTTTGAACACTTGCCATCATAACATTCCTCCCTTTCCCTCTTCCTTATTTCCCTCCCTTCTGTATCAGTTGGCTTACTATATATTCATTGAATGAGTCTGAAGATACGAAATTAGAGACTGAGAGAATAGAATACAAGACTAGGCTATTCCTCTCAATATCCATAGAATTTGGAGATCACCCAGCTCCTGCTGCCTATAATTTGCTGCTGATTGAGACAGATGTTTGGCTCAGCATCATTAAAAATACAACAGAACCAAAAAGAAAACCATGTGTTTTGGTTTAATACTTATTTTCAACTCAACTGGAAATATTCTAACCTTGAATGTCTAAGAGACTAATTACTTTGAATTACTCTGAAGGAACAGGTAGATGCAAATATGAAATAGCATCTCTTTGGTCTGTCCTGATTGTCAAAATTCTCGGTTCAAATTAGTAAGGCTTAGCTTTGTTGATTTTTTCTCTTTACTAGTAGAGAACATATGAAATGTGTTTTCAGATAAGAAATGGTATTAGCATTTGCTATACAAAATAAATTTGAAAATTATATTCATAGTTGCATGGAGGAATTAATGTTTCATTGAAAGATCAGATTTTGAAATTATTTGCTTTAGAGAAGTGATCCTTCTTTCCCAGATTTTGAAGTTAAGAGTTCTATGAGTTTGGAAGAGTTTTGTGTTGTTTGCTCATTCTTTGTGTATCAAAGGAAAGGAATTTCTTCGGGAAGATGATAGCACCTTCTTGTCAACCCTTCTTTATGAACTGTCACTTTGTCCATGTCTCAGAGAAGCTAGAACAACATAAAGCACTTTTATGGAGAGAGACATCATTTCTAAACACTTTTTAAAATTTTTCTTGAACTTTGCTCTTCCATATGTGACATAGTATGAGCACAATTTACAAATCACAGGTTGGCATCTTTAGGCTTAGTTTTCCTGAAGAAACAACACGAAGGAAATTGCAACAAACAGCTCACATGTTGTGTTGTGCACGTGGACATCCTGTGAAGTAAATGTCACTTCAGCTCTGTCACTCCACATTATGTCAGAAAACATCCTAATCATTGTTTTCAATTTTGTTATTCTGTTACTGAAACTAGTTCCTTCTTGCCACGTTGCCAGGTATTGCATTATTGGTATTTATTCTGCTGTAATTATTGCCATAAATTAATTTTGTCTTGCTCCTTTTAATTTTCTAATGCCCTTGATTTTTTTTTCAAATTTTGGCAAATATTTTTATTACCCAGTCTTTTATGAAGCAGAATTCTCTTAAAAATTTAATTAATTAAAATTATGAATTTATTTAATTAATTTTTATCTGTGGGGAAGGCATTTGTGTAGCGCATGTATACATGCACATGTGTGTAGGAACTCTTGCCTGTGTGAGTGTATATGGAGTCCAGAAGCTGGTGTTGGGATTATCTTCCTCAATTGTTAAGAAGCTTTCTTAGTTAAATGAGATTTATTCTGTTTATAAGATTTAATTAAAATTCATTTTTCAATACATTAGACTTGTATTTGTCCTTACATTCTGGTATTTGGTATTAATTCAAATCAATAAGGAGAATGAAAACAATCCTAATGTGAGCCAAATTATTTTCCTTGGTCATTTGAGAAACTGCACATTATCTTATTTTTGGGATCCTTTGAATTCAAAACCATGTCCTTACTATCTACACAATACTTTGTACCTTTTCACACATATACCCCATTGGCTATTCACAAGGAAATATCTTAAAACCCTCTTACCCAAAAGTGAATTTTATCACGAATGTAAACTGCAGCATGCTTACATCTAAGAGACTTAGCTGCCAAATAAATACACTGGCCGTTCTTCTAATACTAAAAGTACTCAGTGAGATCATCTGTGTGTTTTGTATATGCATATAAACTTCATTAAAGTTAACAAAAAAGTTAAGGAAACTTGACTGGCAATGCTTTTATTTAAGATGGCAAAGTCAATATAAGTGAATGCGAGCTGTAACTTGATATTCAGTTAGGCATCAACTTGCTCAAATCAAGGCTTTCATTTGGTAGCAAAACTGGGATAAACCATGAAAACCTCTTGGTAGTCATGTTAAAATTATTCCACTCACTGAAAATGGACTGTTTTCAAATTAAGTTTTGCTTTTAGATCTGCATAGATTACACATGAGAAAATTAGCAAGAGAAATAGGAAATAAATCAAAAATGGAAAAATTTCACAGATGGTTTCATCAACCAGAAACCACTACTTTCAGTCAGCTGTGTTTGGGCACGATCAGGAGGACCAAAGACGGCGCAGTGAGCTAATCAGTGCCCCAGCATCTCGGAGCAGCTGCAAGGGCATTTTTGACTTTGGCTTCTTTGGCTCACACTGCTTACATTTTGCCAACTGATTGGACTCAGCTGCTGCCTAGCCATCCATTTATGACTTGTTTTTTAAAAAGGCTCCATCCCCTCCTTCTTTAAAATTACTTTTCAAAAGTTAGTGTAACAAGGGAAGGGAATCAGCCTACGTGACTATCTACAGATAAATGGACAAAGAAATATGGTAAACAACAATACAGTTTTATCTATCCATAGAGAAAAGTGAGATCATGATAGAAGCATGAGAATGGACAGTAGTAGTAAAAAAAAAATCAGTATGTTAAATAGAATAAGTCAGGCTCAGAAAGGCAGATCCTGGATGTTTTCTTCCCCGAATGAAATAAAAGGCTCATTTATAGGAACACCTGATCAAGATCAGAACAAGATCACTATTCGGGACCTAAGTAATAGCAAATTATCATGATGGGATGTGAATTAAATGCCACACAAGAAAAGTCAATGATTGTATGGTGGATCCTAGATTTAAGAGTCAGGTAGGCTTGAAGGTTGAGGATCCTTAGAATATTACAAGTCTAAGAGAAGAAAATATTACAAGTGTAAGAGAAGAAAAGTTTGAGTTAACAGAGGAAGTCAACTGGAATAGAAGCAGACAGGACTGAGGAATGAAGCTAGCTCATAAGCAAGAGAAACAAGAATGTATGAGAAGCAAAAGGAAATACACCCAGCTTATCATAACCAACTTTGATTTTGACCTTCCCTAGGATCTAGACAGAACTTGCCATTAACCTTTGTTCCTTGAGAGTCTCCCCTTCTCTCTGCTTTAAGTCAACTTTATTCCACGAACTTGGAAGACTGAGTATAACTTCTAAATAGACCTTTAATTACCACTAATGACGCCACACGAAGGGAACCTCAGTCTCTGTCCATCCTGCAAGGGAATCTCTATCAGTAAAAGGGGAACGGGATTCTAGCAATTTCTTCCCATAAGGGGACCTACTGAGGAGCATGCTCACTTCTGATGTACCTTTAGCTTCAGTCCCTAAGGGATAAATGGCTAATTTGATTAACTAGAACCTCATTTAAATTAGGTCATACTTTTATGGGCACGTTAACTGGGCAGAGTTAGTGTGTGGAGGGACGACATAGTTAATGTTTGGGGTACACCCATTCACATTGCCTTCCTCTCTTGGTTCAGTGTTCACAGCGGAGTTTACTAAGATTGAAGTAATGATGATAGTTGTAAAATAATCAAAGTAAACACATTAAAATTTTAAAAAAGGAGCCCTGACAAAACATGATTAGACAAGGAACCTCCAAAGATGATGCTGAATTTGTTTTCTGTTGGCCACCTACTGCTGGGCTTGCAGCCTTCCCTTGAGATAGTTTGTTTCCCTGGTGAGACTCCCTTGGAAGAAACTAAAATTTCGTTTGTGAGTGGTTATCAATTGGAGATTGTTTCTGGATTAGAGACAGGGCCTGTGTCCACTTCTCCCTTCAGTTCCAGGGCCCCCACCTGGTACAGACCTCTGCAGACCCGATGCACATTGTCTCAGTCTCTGTGAGTTCATGTGAGCTTTGCTCATGTTGATTCAGAGGGCCTCATTTCTGGGTGCCCCCCCATTCCTTCTGACTCTTACATTCTTTCTGCCTCCTCTTCCCCAGGCTTTTCTGTTTCCTTAATCCCGACTCTGATGCGATAGGAGAGCTAGAGGTTTCTTCCCTGTATGGGAAGCTGTCCAGTAACCTTCTCTCTGTTTCCGAAGCACACAACAGCTCAGCTTAGGCTGCTGCCACATAACACAACAAGGGACAAGTCAGCTTTACATCAGGTAAGGGGATAAGAGTGTACCTTCCTGCTGTCTGTCTCCTTCCTTTAGTTTGGTGCTAAGGAAGGATTTTATATTGACTTCTTCCCTTGTTGCTGTGAGGATAACTCATCCGCTGGAATGAAAAGTGGAATGGAAAGCAGTCTAGAGCAGAATAAAAACAGAACAATAGTTCAGTGTTCTCCAACCCAGCTTTCTTAAGAAGAGTTAGTTTTCTTGGTGAGTATTGGCTGCTTGTCAACATTTATCAAGATGTACTTTATTTCCTATCCGTAGTTGAATGTTTACTCTTGGTAGGGAACACAAAATGATGGAGGGATGTGTGGCATCTGGGCATTCTAGTTAGGTTTCAAGGGAGTTCAAACTTAAATTGTACTTTAGAATTACTTAGTTATGTATATATTTGATCAACTGTTTTAGTAACTCAGAAAAACTGTAGCTAACTTGCTAGTACTTTTTAAATGAAATAGAGCTTGTTTAATTGTCTAATATTTATTAGTGGGAACACAACATGCATGCAAGGAAAAGTTATAATAAATTCTCAAATTCTGTAAAATGGACATGTTTAAACAAATTTCTAGTTCAGTTCAGAATCTTTCATTGAACTAAAATGTACAGAACACAGCCTCTGAACAAGACAACACACTGAAGACCCACGGGTCATGATCTCTTTCTGTGCATAAAGGAAGTAAAGGCTATGAAATCACATGCAATAAAAGTTGTATCCAAAGCATAAAATGGCATTGTAGTTTTCTAGACAGTGGTCTTGTCTTCTTAGTCTGAGTCCTATGACTGAATTTAATAGAATTTGAAGCATCTGAAGAATTCTCAGTACCAAATTGTCCCAGTTAGCTTTAACTGTCAATTTTACACAGCCCAGAGTCACGTGAGAGGAGGAACTTTACTTGAGGAATTGCCCAGATTCATGCTTGTGTGGTATTATCTTGATTGTTAGTTGATGCAAGTTCAACCCACTGTGGATGGCACCTCTGCCTTGGCAGCTGGTTCTGCTGTAAGGAAAGCTAGCTGGGCATAAGAATGCCACTGAAGGAACCAGCTAGCAAGCAGCATTTCTCCATGGTTTCTGCTTCAAGTCCCTGTTTGAATTCTTACCCTTATTTCCCTCAACGATGGACTGTAACCTAAAATATGAAATAAACACTTTCCTCCCTCGAGTTGCTCTTTGTCAGAGTGTTTTTAATCACAGCAACAGGAAATGAAACAAGAATACCAATGCAAACAATTCATTAGTGGGCAGGATTAAATAGATTGTGCTGTGCCATACTGAACGGTCAGTTCCAGGGAGAATCATGGCAACTATAGTTTCATGTGCTGGAGAATTCACACCATAACAATGACATTTCTCACCAAATGGAGATTAAAAACATTGGAAGCTGTTCCATTCTGATTCATATAGCCCAATATTTGAGCTTTTTCTCCCTAAAAGATACAGTGATAAAATACTGTTTGCAAATAATATCTGACATTTAATATAAATATAAATTATATATTATGTAAATATGACTTCTATATGAGTATTTGTCATTGACATTTCCACTGATGTCTGCTCACACAAACTTCTTTGCAAATGAATCTTGATCTAAAACAGAAAAAATAGCAAGCAGCTTTATAACAGTGCACTTTTTATAAATCTGTCTCTGTCTCTCTTTGTCTGTCACTGTCTGTCTCAGTCTCTCTCTCTCTCTCTCTCTCTCTCTCTCTCTCTCT
>LOJH01016877.1:4649-22579 GCA_001685095.1 Ellobius talpinus
TCTCTCTCTCTCTCTCTACACACACACACACACACACACACACACACACACACATATACCACTTTGGTATATATCTCAAGCTAGCCTCAATCTTGCAATTCTACTGCTTCAGCTCCAGAGTACTGCGAGTGTAGGTTTGTGCCACCAGTTTCTTTTCTTCTATTTTCAAATAGTTTCCTCAGTAATGTCATTATAAATTGCTCCATTTATTCACAGAAGGTAAAACAATAGGAAGTTGAATTTTTTAACCTTTGGTGGTAGCAATGGCATAAAGGAAACCATCAGGAGAAATAGCTTGATGTCAAACTCACTCTGAAATGCTAAAATTCATCTCTATTTAAAGCCTGAGGTGATCTTTTCTAAACCTCACCAATTGTAGGATGAAACACGATGATAAAGGTGATGCTAACACGTGGTGGTTGGGTAAGGGACATCTTTACTGAGACTCTAAGAACTCACCTGTGGTCCCTTGAGGCCTGAAGAATAAAACACTTATATTAAAATTTAGAATTCCACTTACAAATTCATGAGTCTATCATAGTTATCTCCTGGGCCAATGTGCCTGAACTCAAATTAAGAAACAATTTATCATGGAAGACTGATCATGGGTGTGAGGTTCATCCATCCCAGAAGAGCAATTACCATCATTTTGCCATTCTTCTTGAAGGGAAGAAATGTTTCTCTTATTCTTTCTCAACATGTTTGTTGCTGTATGTCTGAGATTACTATCTCTGTGAGCTCAGTGCATCTTCTAGAATGGATAGGTTACTACCATAACCTCCGGAAATGATGCATGTTATATGTGTGCAGCCTTGTGCTGTGAGAAGAACGTTGTTTGAAGTCTTCAATGGTCTGTAGCTACTTCAATACATGGCAGCATGTGTTCACATTACATGTAGTGATCATACATATATGTATAATTATTTATAACACATATATTTATATTGAGCTTGTCATATATATATTTGTAACACATGCTTATATATATGTATATATAAACTTGAGCTTGCTATTTTATGACACCTATAGTTGCCGATGATTTCATCAACTTGATCTCTTAGCTGTGATTTAAGATGTTCTATTTCTCATCTGTTTATCTCTAATTTTTTTCTGTGTCAGCTTCAAGATTTAAAAACTCCTGTCTCCTTCTGTCTGTGTCTTCTGATCTAAACCCTTAAGGCATCTTAGCAGCTAACTGGAGAGATAAGCGGTATTCTCCATGTAATTGGCAAAGTTGGGCACTCCATTTTTATTACAAGTTTAAATCTGCCAACTGCCCTGCTGACTCAGAAATGCAGGACAAAGCCTTATCTGGTAGGGTTTCATCTGAGTTGTTGGCATTGTCCTTGTCTCTTTGGGAGGGAATCCTCACTAGCCAGAGTCAGGGAAGGAGCTCTCACCTGGAAAGCTAAAGGTCTGGCAGGAGGGCTCACCTTTCCCACAGATATTCCTGGGTCCTCATGTCCCCTGGGCATCACCTCTTCTTTGTCCTCAAGAATTATAGCCATAACTGTGTATTCATGGAGCTGGTTGATGACTGGCAGCATCTTCAGGTTGGTGTGTAAGGGCTGAAGGGACTGGGGACTAAATATGTGGTAAATAACCATAGTGAATGTGACTTAAGCTCATTTCTCTTAAATGTGCTGCCACTCCCCAAATGGAAGATGCATGATGTTCTGTTGAAAACGCTATGTGATCTTTGTGGCATAAGAAGGATTGGTTGAATAAAGAAGGAGGCCACACAGGAGGCCTGGGAGATTGACTGCAACCCAGGCCTAATATTCTGTTGCTTAGATTCCAAGTCCTGTGTGTGATATTTTTCAGCTAGAGAGACCTTTAAATCCCCATGGTTCCTACTCAGTTATAAGCAGTGTGTTCTCTTAATTCCCATGGCAGACATTTTCTCACAAATTTGGAGGTTAAAAAGAAAGGGAAAAAATCTTTCCAAAACATAAACCCCACACTAAAAAACATAAGCAGGAAATGTTGAAGCCGAGAGCCTGGTTACCGTGACAACTAGGGTTTGCCAAACTCCCCTCTCAGAGATCTGGACCTTTGCTTGGAATGGTTGCTTCTCAGATCTGCTTTGACCACCAGATTTGTGGCTCCAGCCAGATGTATTGAAAGGGAAAAGTGGATTTGGCAAGGTCCCACCTCCTGGGATCATCATCTACATGACAGATCCTAGTTCCTTTGTGTGACATTCATCTCCTACCCACAGATGTTCTGAGAGGAAGGCAGAGAAGGCCAGAGTCTCTTGGCGATGGTCACCGAAAAAAGCATAAGGGACAGGAGAAGAATTATTTGACTCTTACAAGGGAAAGATGCTAGGGCTGTGTGAGGGAATTTCCTGCCCTTTCTTCTCAACAAACACTCCTGCTTTTCCTCCCACTAGGGACAGTTAGCCAGACTATATGTATTTATTTTTTAGTTGAAATAAAACTTTAAAAAAGGCAGATTTTTGTATTTAAGGTTCTTATTGTCTCATTCAGACACCAGAGATTAGATCACTTGATCCTCAAGAGATCACTGGGTGAAACCAGGCCTTGTATTACAGGCTCCTAGGAAGTGATGACGACAGGAGATGGAGCAGGTACCACTAAAGCTGAAGAGCTAGGAGCTATAAATAAAGGATGGAGGTGATAAGACCTAGAAGTTGAATATTTGTGTGGGGCCATAATAAGCCAGGGACATCTGTTGGGTCCAATGCTGGTTGTTTTTAAAGTAAGGCTGAAAACTCCATGGGCCACTTGAGGGGTGTGAGCAAGGACAAGGACATATATTGGGTTGCAGGAAACTTAACCCAGATGACAGAACACTGCAAAGAAAGATATCAGAAAACAGACCCAAACAGAAAGCTCACATGATGCTGTACCCATTTGCCATTTGATTTTATTGACTGTCTTGGAAGGCTATTGCTTACAAGAGGCTTAATGGAGCAGAGGCATTGCAGAGCCTCAGTTTCTCCCAGTTTTTCCGGGAATCCGATGTTCTGTGATGCGAATTGTAGTCCACTAGATGCGCGTTTGGTTTGCACGTCCCAAGAGCCATTTTCCGCTGACGTCCAGCATGTGTACTTCATGAACATCTCTTGCTTCGGGAAATGGAGGTTTGGTATTTTCCCTGACAGGAGATGAGTCTTTTGGGATGTCCATCCTCAGTGGCCATATTAAGGCCCACCTCTCACCAGGTGGCAGGATCCTGTGCTCCCCAATGAAGAGACCCCCTTGGAATTGAGGACAGTTGCTGCCTGCTTTCACCCTTCAACACAGACAATGCGAGTTCTCTAACAAAAGCCTGTTATATGGTATCATTCTTTTAAAAAAAGCACTTATTACTACTAGCGCACATATTCAATTTTACAGTTTTTTTCTATTTTCCATGTGCTTCTAAATAAATAATAGAATTCCCTATATTAATTCCCTATAATAGAATATCTGGCAACTCTGGTAAAGACCTTTCTGAATTCCAGTGTGAATTAATGGAACATGTAAAGTCTATGGTACATAAAAAAAAGAAATATCAGAGCTGGAGAGATGGCCCAGTGGTTAAGAATACTTGTTGCTCTTACAGAAGACCTGGGTTTGATTCTCAGACCTATATCCTGACTAACAACTACCTATCGTACAGTTCCAGGGACCCATTGCTCTCTTCTGACCTATAGGGACTAGGCATATATATGATGCACATGCATACATGCAGGGGAAATATCCATACACATAAAATAATAAACTAAAAAAATCCAGAAATGACATTTCAAAATTGAAGCAATATTTGGGAAGGGGAATACTGCCTGCTATTACCAAGCAAGCAGCATTTCTAATTTTCATCACTGCCTTTGGCAGGGCCAGCTATGGCCATTCCAGTGGGTGGACTAACTGCCCTGTGACACGTTGTCATTGAGCAATGTCAGGTAGACTGCCGGGGCCGTCTCATTTTCCTTCCCCCTCAACAGTTTCATTTATCTAATAACTGATACGGTATGTGATGTGAAGTTGTGTTAGATGTTATAATAAAGGGGAAATAGAAATAAGGGTTGGAATATCCTAATAAAGGCTATTAGGGTTTCATCGTTCAGCCAGAAATCCACACTCGTGTTTCTTTTCCTTTCCTGTATTTCAGTTCTTTTCATGTATGTATGGCTACATCTCTACGTGTAAGAATTTTTAGGAGACAAAAGGTACTAAAATACTATAATTTAAATATCTTCTGTTTGAGTTAATCATACGCCCCACTGCAGTTCCTAGTATTATTTCCCAATATCCCCCATGAAGGACCGAATTCTCAAAGATGCTAAGTAAGTTTTTGAGCTCATGCTGCTATGGGGATGAAGAGAAGATTTAAAATGCATATCTGACTGGATGAATGTGGCTGCCTGCTCATTGATCGTATCCCTAAGGAAGAATTTGTAATTAACGTGTAAAATGCTCTGAACCGAATGCTTCTAAGGGGCCTGGTGAGGGGTGGATGTGCTGTTTTTCTAGGAAGTCCAACACCGTCTAGGTGACCCCTTGTGTGAGGGATTGCAGGTTCCCATTTCACAGCATCCCGCACTGGGAAAGTTTTTTGGGTTTTGTTTTGTTTCTCCAACTGGAGTCACCAGGGAAGAGGGAGCCTCAGTTGAAGAATTGCTTCCATCAGATTGATCTTTGGGCCGATCTGTGGACCAGTTCCTTGGTTGATCCATGTAGGAGGGCCCAGTCCACTGGCAGTGGCCTATCTCTGGGCAAGTGATGTCTAAGAAGGCAAACTGGGTGAGTCACAGGAAGGAAGACAGTATGTAGCATTCTTCTATGATCTGTTTCAGTTCCTGCCCTGCCTGAGTTCCTGCCTTGACTTTGCTCAGTGATGTGTAGTGGTTATGACATAAAGGCCAACAGATCCTTTTCTCCCAAGCTGCTTTAGGTCACGGTCTTTATCAAAGTAATGGAAAACAGGAACCTTAAAGGTCTGAACTGAGCAGAGGGAACAACAATGGAAGGCTGTAAACTGGAGCAACCTGTCCTGCCAAACACCGCAGAATCAATGCCTCTAATGCCACTTCATGGTCCTTTGAAACATGTCTGTCAGCAGTGTTCTCTTACCATTAAACACCCTAGATTTCCTAGCGATGAATGTATAAATTGCCATGTGCATCTTATCCAGCATACATGGTAAAAGTTAAACCACAAACCAGAGTCTGAGATATGGATGAACCAGTTGAGAACCATTTCTCCTTTTATTGTAGCCCCGCACAGTGACATTACTTAGGTAGGATAGAAATGGGCTGTGAGCGTCCTAATCTGGTGTTGGCCAGCTTAAAGAAGAGGCGCATTACAGCAGGGTGCATATTGATGAAGTATGCAGCAGAGTTCAGAGAGGAAAGAGTACAGTTGGCCAAAGTAGCTCCCAGTATACATACAAGCAGAGTCAGAGTAATTGTCTAAGTGTATAGCTGCCAGCTGCATGAGCAGCAAAATATTCACACAAGACGAGGTGCATTAGTAAAGTAATGCATGCGGTTTCCTGGAAAATGTAAAAAAAAATTCAAAAGAGACTCAAATACTTACAAGTGGAAGGAAATGCCCACATTTTTACAGGATCAAAGAGATATTAGCCTTGTGGAATTGTAACCTGTGCCATCACTATGGAAAACAGTCTAGTGGTTGCCCAAAAGACATATGTAGAGTACCGTGCCCAGGAAACCTGGAAATTCCACAAACCTGGAAATTCCTCTATTAGGTTTGCCCTTAAAAGAAGTAAAGAATGTGTTCAAACAGAAACTTGTACACAAACGTTCGTAACAGTATTGTTTATAATATTAAAATGGTACAGACCGGTATGTCCATCACATATGTACTCATACGGTGAGCATCATGGAAAGGGACATAATTTGCCCTCCCCAAAGATATGTTGGCATATGCCTGTAATACTGCATCAGGTGGTTCACGAGTCCAAGCCAGCCTCCCTTATATAGTGAGACCCTGTCTCAAAACATTAATGACAAAAAGTTAGGAAAGGGCTATGCATACCCGTGCTCCCTGCATTAAGGCTCAACCTGGCAAGTGTTGGTTAAGTGAACAAAGCACAGAAGGCAAGACAGCATACTGTCCTATAGTTTCCTATTGCTGCAGTAACACGGTAGTCAAAGCGACTTGGGGAGGACAGGGTTTATTTCCCTTACATGACTAATTAATTAGTCCATCGTTGGTGGACGTCAAGGTAAGGAACTCAAGCAGGAGAGAGATGGGGACCAACAGAGAGAGGCTGACTGCTTTCTGCTTTGGGCTTGTGTTCAGCTACCTTCCTTAAATCTCTCAGGGCCGAAACCATGCACAGTGGGCTGGGCCCTCGTACATCAATCAATCATGAAAATGCCCCATAGACTTGCCCACGGGTCAGTGCAATTGAGGTTCTTCTTCAATTGAGGTTCTCTATTACAAATAACCCCAGTTTATATCAAATTGACAAAAATAATCAAGAATAACCAGCAAATATACAATTCCATTTATATGAACATCCTAGAATTGCACCTAATCTACAAAGATGGGAAGTAAAAAGTAGTTGTTTAAGCTGGGGAAGGCAGGGGACAGAAAGGATGATAGTAGAAAGGCATTGCTTTCTTTTCAAGGTGATGAAAATGCTCTAAAATTGACTGTAGCAATGGCCACACACACTTGTGTATATACTAAGCCTCATTGGACTTGTACATTTTAAATGTGTATATTGATGGCCATTGAATTCTGTCTCAATAAATCTGTCCCTTGGGCCTCTTCACAATCCATCCCATCTTGAGTGTCTCTGTCTGTCTGCCTTGTTGCAGGCCTGTGTGGTACCAGCTGATTATGATAATGGCCTGTGCTTGGGTAGCACCTTTCTTTCAAGGATGTCAAGTAGTTTGCAAACACTAATTAAGCCTGTGCTGCCAGCAGAGGGGTAAACATTGTTTTACCGTTCACAAACATTCAAGCAATCTTTTTAAACTGCAACTGATTCAACCCATTTCCTCTGGCTGGTTGGCTCCCGAACATTTTTTTTTCTTTGTAACAGTTCAGAAATTCAAACATAGAGCAGTTTGCCATGTGTCTCCCCCATTGCTGAAGCCTCATCTGAATACTTCATGACACTTAACTCCCCACCAACTCGGGAAGTTAGAATTATTGATTGTAACTGTGCTGAGACGTTGAGATCTGGAAAGACTGCATGTCACAGAAACCAGCTCTGGGACCTCCCATCAGGGACACATGCAGCACACAGTGTCAACAGGAAGGTGAACACACAGGGTAGAGACTAAGCGAATGAATAAGCGTGCTGCAAACACTTTCGGCTCTAGTACTAGGACACCCCACTACTCCCACAGGGCAACTGTGTGCATTGGGGTCTAGTCTTAACTGAGCTATTATTCTGTTCCTGTGTTGCTAATCTCTGTCACTGTATTTCACTTTGTAAAGTATGAGGTTCAAACCCAGGGCTTTGTGCTTTGACTGTGCTAGGCAGTCATTCCCCCATGGAGTTACAACCTCAGCCCTGTTTCTCTCCTTTTATGACTAATGTTCCAAGCATATACATCCAATTATCCAGTTGTGTGTGGGGTGTGTGTGTGTGTGTGTGTGTGTGTGTGGTGTACACATGGCATGCACAGAGACTAGAGAAAGACATTGAGTGCCCTCTATTGCTCTCTCCCTTATTCTTTTGGGAAAATCTCCACTGAACTGGAGTTTGTTGTTGTTAAACTATGGTCATAGCCATCAAATCCCTGTTACCCTCCTATCTCCCTGCTCCCACATCCTTCATGCAGCTTTGGGATAATAAGTCTGTGGCTATACACAGCTTTTTAAAATGATGCCAGGGATCCAAATTCAGGTTTTCATGCTTGTTTAGCAAGCATTCTTACCCACTAGCTTTTTCCCTAGGCCCCAGTTTGGCAACCTGAAGTCATGCCACCACGTCTGGAAGTAAAGGTACAGGGATAGGAAATGCACTCTAATTTACCTTATCACAGAGAGAAGACCTCCCAGCATTCCCTGAAGCAAGTGAAGTGAGCTGGAAGATATGAGCATAATTCTGCTAAGCCGGATATTCTTTCTGTTGCATCAACTTGAACTCAAGCTTCAGAGTTTTCCAGTTCAATGCATTTCCTATTCACCAAGCACCTGGCTAGCAATGAAAAGGAAAGAGCTGTATCCTCTACCCCAGCGTCTCTGGCCAGTATGGGAATGGTAAAGGAATAGCAGAGTGAAAATACTATGTTCTATAGAGCTGTCTCCCTGGGGCTGTGCAAGCTTCCAGGAGGACTTTGTAATTCCAGACCAACAGGACTCAGGGGAGACTTCTGAATGGGGGTCTATACTATTTGTGTATTGTCTGAGGATCCAAGTTTAGCTTTTTATTGTCATTTTGATGTTTTCTCCTGAGGCAGGGCTCCGCTCTGTAACCCAGGCTGGCCTGAAACTCACTGCGTGGTTTATGTTGTCTTCCACCTCATACAATCCTCTTGCTGCAGCCTCTCCACATGAGGAGTGTGCACCGCTATGCCATGCTTGCGGGACTGACTCTCTCCTCTGCAGACCAGGAGATTTGTCTCTTTTCTAATGTGGGATTCCACTCTGTATGCTGTAAATATCATTGGTTAATAAAGAAACTGCTTTGGGCCTATAGCAGAGCTATAGGGGAAAACTAAATGGCATGCTGGGAGAAAGGAGGCAGAGTCAGAGAGAAGCCATGTAGCCCTGCTGGAGACAGATGCCAGAACCTTGCTGGTAGGCCACAAGCCTCGGGGTAAAATACAAAATAATGGAGATGATTTAATTCTAGATGCAAGAGCTAGCTAGAAATATGCTTAAGTAATTGGCCAAACAGTGTTTAAAAAAAATATAGTTTCTGTGTGGTTATTTCGGGTCTGAGCTGCTGAGCAGCCAGGAACCAACAAGTGGCCCCTCTGCCAACACTTTCCTCCTAAATATTTACAGAAAGTACAAACAACTATCCCAACCATATATCTTTTAAATTAGTTAGATGAAAGATTTATTACTTTTAATGAAAAAAAGTTTTATAGTAAGAACACTATACATGCTGGCAGAGATGATTTCTGTAGAGTAGCTACATCAAATTGTCAGTGCCTCACCTTGCGCTCATGTCAGCTGATTAACTCAGCCACTGTTCTTGGGTATCTTCTATGGATGAAGGATGCTCCATGTAGAAGGGAAATTGTCATAGTGGGGAAGCTACACAGTTAGAAGGAAAGCATTATGTAAGAAACTAATAAACACCATGAAGAAAAGTAAAGCCAAATGAAGGGCTGGAGAGTAATAAAACTTTAATGCCAACTGTTTTAAATAGCATGGCCATGACCAAAACATCCAAGCTCAGAAGGTACAGTTCAGCTGAGCCAGGAGGAAGGATCTGGTCCTTGGATGGGTGTGAAGATGGGATTAGGCCAAGGTTTCTGAAAAAGTAGAAAGCTGTCTCTAAAAGGAAACATTATAAGGGCTGTAGAAATGGCTCTGTGGTTAGAAGCACTTGCTATTTTATTTAGCAGTGCTCCTGAGTTTAGTTCGCAGCACCTTCATGGTTGGCTCACAACTGTCTGTAACTTGAGCTTCAGGGGATCTTATGCCCTCTTCTGGACTCAGCGGACATTGCATGCATGTGGTACTCAGGCATGCATGCAGGCAAAACACCCATACACATAAAAATAAAAGCACCTAAGTCTTTTTAAAAGAAAAATATCACAACTGGTTGCTCCAAGTCTTGGAAGCAACTGTGATCCCCATGCTAAGCAAACACAACAGGAGAGTTAGGTATTGACATGAGAACAGGTGAAAAATAAAAGCCCAAGATTGGTTAAAGCCATTTATCACATATGAGACCAAACGATAATAGGCAGGATGAAGAAAACAAACAAAAAAGGTATTTGGGTTGAAGACCAGTGTAATTTTTTTGTCCCCAATTCAGGATGAGTACAAAGTACTAGGTATTTGGAAGAACCTAAGAAAAGAGACATACTTATCTTTTTCTGAGCATGTGACTCTATGTGTACATGAAATATTTAAACCAGTCTCTAAGATTAAGACGTGGGAATGTGATAGAGAAAGATGCCAGGCAGGCATATTTCAGGTGAAGTAACAGTGTGTGCAGAGGCTCAAGGGCAGCAAACGATTTGTGGGACTGTAAGTAGTTTGGCTTGACAGGGATGAATAAAGCAATGTGGGTAAGAATGGGGAGGTCACATAGAAGAGACAGGCAAGGGCCAAATATTTGAAACTAAAGAATGTGGGCATTTGCCTTTAATGTCCAGCATGCACTAAGCATAAGCGTTTGTTGGCTCTGTGAATGTCAGGCTCTAGGCAACAGGGAATAACTTTAAGATGGAGGATGGCCATACCATCAAGCTGATGTCGTAAGAAGTTTAATCAAATGTTAGGATAAAGGCCTTATTTGCAGGGGCACAGTATTGGAAACAGGAGAAGTGAGGCTGCAGGCTCCAGAAATCCAACCACGAAGATAGGGCTGGAGCAGTTAGGATGCAAGGTGCAGGGAGTCTCTTCTTCCTCGGTGTTGCTCTCCGCTGTGCACAAAAATATGTCGAGGGTATTGGCCAAGTTTACCCTACTTATCAAAACTCCTACAGGAGAATCTTTTTATTCTTTAAAATATCATTTGTTTATCTATTTTATGTGCGTGAGTAGTGATTTGCCTTCTTCCACATATGTATGTGAACCATGTGTGCAAGCCTAGAGCCTTTGGAAGTCACAGGTAAGACACAGAATTCCCTGGAACTGGAGTTACCAGTGGTTTTGAGTCTCTGTGTGGGAACCGAATCCAGTCCTCTACAAGGGCAACAGGTGCTTTTCACCAGCAAGCCATGTCTCCTGTCTGTCCTCGTTTCTGTTCTTGAGGTCATTTGTGAAGCCTGAAATATATCAGTACATCGAGTGACAGGATGTTTTAAAATACATATTAATAGGTTGCATGTAGTGTCTCCCCCTGTCTATAAGGATCAAGGATGTGATGACTCTCAGTTTACTCTCTCACTGCTTGCTAGAATCTCATGGGAGATCAGTGGAAGTCCATGGACTTTTCTAGAACATTTTTATTATTGCCTCCTGGGGCTCCTTCAGGGTGGCAGCATAGAGTATCCAGTTACCCGATTCGACCCATGTGATCCTCAGTGTTTCTACACTCAGAGTTATTTCACTCAGCGCTCTTTCCTTCTCACAGAGACCAAGTTGAAATCTGACAGGTGGTGGTTAGTAGAGAAGCTGCTGTCTACACGTCAAACCATAAGCTGGGGTTTGGTTCCAGGTAAGTATTTGTTTGCCTTCCTTGGTTGTCATTAGTGATCAGCCAAGCTTATTGGTGGGAGAGAAAGTCTTGTCTCAATTGTGTGGCAACAGAGTACATACTTCCCTATGCTGGAGAGCTTAGAGAATCAGGAGAACTCCAGCCTGTGGGGATGGAAGCTTCAGATGACACGTGTCCCTTAGAATCACTGGCGTTGATAACTCATCTTTCCCTTCCTTCCATGGAGTGTGATCTACTGGATGCCAGCGTTGCCATCTACACTGGTGTGCAGAGAGAAATGAGTGTGTCTCCTGCTACAAAATGCCAACAGCTTGTTGGTAAAGAGTGATAAGTAAACAGATGAGTAAAGGATGGTAAAATAAATGCATGTAATTTCACTTTAATTTCCTACTAGACCTTTGTGAGGAACATTCACCAAACCTACATCAAGAAAAAGTTGTCTTCATTTCTTTTCCTATGCTCCTCCATGAGAGCTAATTGCTTATTTTAGAAAACCATCAATGCAAGAGCCCACGGGCTGGGTGGATGACATGAGTGAGTGGGGGGCATGTGGGAGGGGTGAAGAGTGGGTAAATGGAGGGACGCTGTGTTCCAAAGGGGGCAGCTGCTACTCAGAGCAGGCAGATTGCTCCTGGGCATAAATACACAGCCAGTGATGCCAGCTCTTATGGTTTTTTAAGAGAAACTGGGTTTTATGTGAAATCTCTGATTTTTTTTAATTCTTACAACTAACTTAAATAATTTAAAAAAAGAAAGATGCAGTGCCAGCGAAACTCCCCGTGGTCAGATTGTCTGGGGCAGGAGAAGGATGCTCAAAGGGGCAGGTTTGCGTGTCCTAAGGAGCAGTGCAAAGGCAGGAGCAGAAGTGCCTGGAGTACCCAGCAGCTCCCATCACTGAATAATGCCTTTGTTTTCCAGAGACAGAGAGGGAATCTCAAATACTTGTCATTTGCTTTCTTCTCTTTGCTATTGCAAAGCACTTTGCAGCATTTTGAAGAAAACAACACTCAAGTAAACAACACTATTTTCTTTGAAGATGAAATCAATCCCAGAACACACCCTTTGAGGCTCTGAGTACATCTGACCATTTTCTCCACACCCCTTGACACACACACTAAATGAGCCATTATGCTGTAAATTTATCTTCAAAGAAACAAGGAGACAGTCCAAGGACTTGGGCATGATGGTTTCTTGGACAGGGATTGCATCCATCCAGCCTGCTGGTCCTTATGTATGAAGTTCCTGCCATCATTCTACTGTGTTTCTCTTCCACACACTGCAGGTGTGCCTGCCTTCTGTGCCAGTTCCTGAACTCTGGGCGTCACTGACTACAGCTGTGTCCAGTGCCTACAGCCTAAGGGAGGAAGACACATTTGACCTTGCAGCATTTTAAGTATGGCATGTTTGACTCTGCTTGAAAAGTGCATATAGGCCTGTGCCATGTGAGCATCAGAGAGTCCTAGAGAAGGTGGTCTAGAGAGGTGAACTTCTCAGTCCCAGCCCTGCTCCTTTGGCTTCAGAATCTTCATGGTGCCAGCTGCCCTTTGCTTCCCACCAGCCAATGGCTAGAAATAGAGTCACATTTCCCACATACTGTATTTATGTTTCAGAAAATGTCTGCGTTGCATACGTAATAGAGGAGATATAATTATAATATTTCAAAACTGGCCAAATTTCATGAAATATAAAATAACAGATGGCACCACACAATATTGGTGCGGTGTGCTTCATTTAAATCATAACTGGGGCCTGAAAATGCTCCCATTTGGTGCAGGGTGCCGATGAGAGTGCTAAGGGATAGGGTTGGAGTCTCTGTTTCTTTATCCTCTGAAACATATTTGAGGAAAAATGGATCCAAGGAGCTGTCCATGCCTAGTAGCCTCGAGTCCAGCCTTGCTGATTCACTGATCCTGTGCTTCCAAGTGTCTATATTAGTTGGATAACAGAGGTGTGACCTGTGAACCCAAGCTATGGCTTAGATACTGCCTGCCTGTCCACGATCAATCCTGCTTGCAGGTGCATTTATATCCACATGATCATCTATCCACTGAGATCTCAGTTAAATTTTTAAACCTTCAGAAGGAGCACAACGGTTATGGTAGATATTTCTAGACAGGTGTGGGTTATGTTTTGACCCTGTATTTGACCACTATCTTCTTTCCTTCAACCAAAGCCAGTACAATTGTGGTATCACTGGTCATCAGCAGTTCCTTGGGAACTGCAGTTTAATGTGAAATCAGACCAGGCGACACACGTGCTACTCCAGTGTTCAAACCCTCGCACGCTCAGCAAAAGGATTCACTAATTTGGACAGCCCAACTTTCGTGTGAAGTGCTTACATAGCTCACGTTCTACAAGTGGCTATATTTTTCTCACCCCAATTGCCTTTTCCATATTACTGAAGAAACTATAAAATTAAGCAATACATTTTCAGACCCCTATGTAGAACTACTTAGGTAGAAGGAGTTACACATGCCTGTTGGAGAATCTCTTTGCCTGAAGGTGAAATCTTTCATGATTCAGCCTTTACTGGGTCAAATGCCCGAAGAAGTAGCCCCAGTTGGTGGAAATAACAAGTGACTATCTATACTTAACCTTCTGATGGGAAATGATTTCTGTATCTCCTGCCCATCACAGGTACTTGAGAATTTGACTATAAGGAAAACATTGATCTATGGGTAGATCAGTTTTAACGGGAAGAGATAATACTTTTGCTTGATACAATGAGGGTATTCTAGTAATAGCAATAGTTCAAAGACTATAAAGCTCCCTTAAGACGTAGTAGATGCCCAACACGGGAGAAATCCCATGCAGCTATATCCAAGTGTGCAGTGTGGAGGCAGTAGAAGGGACACTAGTGGCTTGCTTTGTCAAGTGCAGTCAACAGCTGGAGGCTTTGGGAATGTGATCCCAGGCTCCACTGAGATCTAAGGAGTCAGTATGAATTTTGACAAGATCTCTAAATAGCGTGTACACTTTAGAATATGGGAATCCTTGTTCTCCAGAACTCCCTTTAATGGGCATGTCTGTCTGAGTGGTTTGAGGTTACCAAGAACTCATGATGGCTGGTGGCCCTCAGCGCTCTCAACTCTTGAGTAGAGAAACTGCACACAAGTAGGGTCAGAAGAGCCCCACAGATTTTTCTGCTTAGATGTATTCATAGCAATGGGATTGGAATGCTATCCTACTGCTGTCCACTCTCCTGTAATCTAGGGAGGGTGCTGAGATCCACACTGTAAGTCATTATTTTTGAACTCTACCATTGAACGATGCCATGAAAATGATAACATCTTAACTAAATGGGATAAAGCTTTAAGCCATTATTAGCAATTAAGCTATTAATGTTAATTAGTGCATCAATTTATTATAAGAGAGCAGGGCTTATCATCTTTGTATCCTCTACTATTTAGCATGTTGTCTGACAAATATTACTATAATATATATATATAATATGCAAATAAGGATTTAGGATAACATTGCCTCCTCAAATAAGTTCTTATGGAGGTAGAATGCCTCAAACTCAGGATAATTCAAGAAACAGGTGGGTAGACAGAGTCCACCCAGAACAACTTTTGAGGATTCTGGAGGTCCGTGGGTTTGGGTCTAGTCAGTAATGGAGGCAGAGTGTGGTGGGAAATCGAGTATTCACACTGCTATAGTCTCCCACCTCTTCCACAACATGCACATGCTGAACTAAGGGAGCCATCTGGAGAGTGTCTTAGCTTCTGTTCTATTGTTTTGATTATACCTCTGACCAAGGTAATTTACAGAATAAAGTATACTGGGGGGTTTCAGAGGGCGAGTGCATGACCATTATGGCTGGGAGCATGGTGGCAGCAGGCAGGCAGGAATGGTGCTGCAGTTGAGAGCTTACATCTTGATCTATGAGTGGAAGGCAGAGAAGCCATCAGGGAATGGCATGAACTTCTGAAACCGCCAAGCCCACTTCCAGTAATAAACCTCCACCGAAAAGACCACATCTCCTAAACCTTCCCAGACAATTCAATCAACTGGAAACCAAGTATTCACATATATGAACCTATGGGGTCATTTTAATTCAAACCACCACAAAGGGTGACTCCTGAGGCATTGCTGCTCCTTGTGGACTCTAGATCTTGGATTATGCACCTGGTTGGCTTTACAGGCTTAGGTGTCTCAAGGTTGTGTACTCTAGCCAGAATGGTATTAAAATCCAAACATGTTTCTTCTTAGCCAAATAATATTCTTGAGCAAATTACTCAATCTCTTTAATTCCTCTTTGTCTTCACCTTGAAAAATGATGATAACACCAGCAAGAACCCACAAGACCATAGCTAGATTGCAACGATAGAACACAGTATGATTTGCTCAGTATCTAGTGCATATCAAATGATGAGCAAATACCGTGCATTATGATTGCTCCGTTGTGTTCCTATGACAAGCTATGTAAGCCACTGAAACCTGCCTTTGGACATCAGCACATATTTAGTATCAGAATTTCACAAGATCTTTTACTACTTTTCAGCATCACCTAAGGCTTCCTTCTGCTGCAGCTCTCCTCCCTGCCATGTGTGTGTGCTCTTGCTGCAGGATTCACCACCCTCCTTTTATAAGTGCAGATAGTTTCCTGGGAGACTCTCATTGGTACACAGGCGTGGTAGATACATGTGCCTATAACAAAGATGATTTTACTGAAGGTATTTCACTCAACCCTCCCTGCCATACTGATGAATAAATTCTTCATGGCAATGCTGAGAAATGAGAAGAAAATTCTAATCAGGAGACCAAACTCAAGCCTTCTCACATTTAAATGATCTTCTATGAAGGAAAACTAGGTAGGAAACCTGGAGATGAGGGGGACTCCTCCTAAGTGTTAGTTTTCAAGTGGTTGGCTTGTTTCACTGGGAGATAGTAGCCTCTAGCTGTCCCTTTTTATGCTGTTATCCTGGAGTGCCTTGAAGGAGAGAGAGGATTATCTATCTTGACTCTTCCTAAAAAAATAGGAGCTCAGACACACACAAGTAGAATTCAGCACCTTGGGGTGGGTCACCTGAATGTGTTCATCACTTTTCTCCGTGAGTCTCTCCTGTTCCAGGCTCCCACCAGGGACATCATGTGTATTTCATGGCCACACTTCCTTAGTGTCCCCTGGACTGTGACTCAAGCAGAAATACAGTTCTGTAAACAAGCATCACAATGAACATGAGTGGAGGTGCTGTCCTGTTTGTTGCTATTGCCAGTTACTTACTGAGTTCCGATCATGAGATAAGTTCAAATAACTGAATTCTTGCTCTGGAGAAGTTTACTGACTGCGGTGGGTACAGAAAGATAAAACTAAACAAAACAACAACAACAACAAAAACGACTTTTTTCTTTTTGTGCTATGTGCTCTAATGGGAAATACAACAAGCAAAGGAACATCCCAGAAAAGGAGCAGATGACTCTTGCCAGCAAAACTCAACAGCCCAATTCACATAGTATGGTAGAAGTTCATTGGGGTGGGCCCTGTGGTCAAATGCATCCATTGACTTGGGATGTTCATTTGTGTAAAAGGTTGTCTTTTAACAGCTCTAGGGGGAAGATGCCTATGAATACCATTCCTAGGAATCAGTGGTTAGAAGATAGTGCATGGGGTAGGGAAATGATGTTCTCATGACCCAGCTTTTCCAAGCCAGCTGCAACGCAGGCACAGAGGCTCCTGGAGACAGACAGCTGGCTTGGTGTCTAGAAATAATAGGCACCAGTCTGTGTTTTCATAGGTGAGTCTCTGAGAACATCATCTTTCTGTATTTTCTCCTTCTTCATTTACATTTATGTCCCAACCCACAGGAACCTGGCTTTGGCACCTTGAGTCTTACTATAGCCTGTTATGATCACCCACTGACAGTCATCTCATGGAAGAATACACATTTAATTCAGGCTTTGGTAGCTGTCATTCTTGTCACTCTTCCTCTTTGAACCCTTTTCACGTGGCTTTGGTGACAAAGCAGTCTCTTTATCACACTCCCACCCCACCTTCCCTCCCTCCTTGGTTTCTTCAGCTAGACCATAGGAGGACTTTCAGGCTCACTTCTCCATTCTCTTATTTCTGTGTTTACTTTTCAGGAACTCCTTTCATTGCCATTAGCGATAGCTTCCATTTCTATTTGATTTCATGGGTAGGACCAGCAGTTTCTCTCCCTACCAAGTCCTGAACCAGTTGAGAAAAATAAGTCAAGTGGATATAAAACTATGAAATTTATGAAGGGGAACACTGATTCATGTTCAATGTGTCCATCAAGAGTGTTTCATTTAATGTCTTTCTTTCTCTCAAATGGACATATTCACTCAGCCACAGGCCTTCCAGGGAAGCGACCACACATGGACCATTGGCAGCTCTTTATAAGGTAACATGACAGAGAAGAGGGAGAGGGAAGAGAAGAGGGAACAAAGGAGGCAGGAGAAAATGAATAAATACCCATGACCACAGATAACGAAATACTGTGTGAATCCTGCCTAATAGAGAAACAAGGGCTTAGGCATTTTAGGCTTTTGTCAATTTTCCAGACAAACTGTCTTATTCCTCTCTCTGGTGAGAATAGGTACCACCCTGCCTTTTTATTTTATTTTTTATTTTATTATTTTTAATTTCAGACACTTTTTTATTGTTATTAAAAAATTTTCCACCT
>LOJH01016878.1:0-22579 GCA_001685095.1 Ellobius talpinus
CCACCTGCCTCTGCCTCCAGAGTGCTGGGATTAAAGGCATGCACCACCACCGCCTGGCTCCAAGTGCTGCTTTTAGCAATAGGAGCCATTCATAGTAATGGCTGCAGTTGGCTGAGAGGTCTGCATTTCTGACATGCCCATGAGCCATGCTACCCCAAGAATGAATGGTTCAAGGGATGCCAGCACCCCTGGTTTAGGGAGCATAGGATGTAGCTTGTACTAATTATCCTGTCCTCTGCCCGAACTTTCCTTTTCAGGACGAGAAGCTCACTGTAACCCAGGACCTCCCTGTGAACGATGGGAAACCTCACATCGTCCATTTCCAGTATGAGGTCACCGAGGTGAAGGTCTCTTCCTGGGATGCAGTCCTGTCCAGCCAGAGCCTGTTTATAGAAATCCCAGATGGATTATTAGCTGATGGGAGCAAAGAAGGGTAAGGAGACAATGAAGAGAATGGTTATTGGGGATAGCAGCTTTATAGGGGAGTCTATACCTTTTCCCTTAGCTCTAGATGCTCCAGGTAGATAATGCTTTGTTATAGGTTATTTTTAGCCAGTAAATCAGGCCTGCTCTAGGTTATAATTAAAGAAAATTGTTTACATATTAACCCATCACCCACCAGTTAATCAGTAGATGTCAGTTTCCCTTGATCCACCATACAGAGGTGCAGTTTCAAAGGCCAGGGAATACAGGTAGAATGGGATTTCATTGGATTGAGCATTGTTCTTCAAATAGCCTATCTGTAAAAAGCAGTCCCAGGACAATTCTCTTGACTGACCCCAGTTTTTCTTTTGAGATAGGTTTTCACTATTGGAGCCCTGCTGTCCTGCAACTATGTAGATCATACTGGCCTCAAACTCAAAGAGATCCACTTGCCTCTGCCTCTGGAGTGCTAGCATTAAAGGAGTTAGCCACCACACCTGGACCCAGTGTAATACCCACAGTGAACTGTGTTCTTTTGAAGGCCTTACACTGTGACCTGCACTGGTTAAGACAGTGTTACTTTCAAGTGAAGAACTCGGTTAAGTATAGAGAGACACCCCCAGTCCCATCTGCAACTTATTTTTCTCTTAATATAGGGCTCTAGGTTGGGGTCTTCAAATGGGAACCTTTTCCTGGAGATTAACTTTGCTGGCTCTTAGGCTCCAAAGGCCCTTTTGTGCCTGGTGTGGAGGTCTGGGGAGGTGGCAGTGGACCTGAGCAGTGCTCTTTGTTTCTGCAGATTGTTAGCACTGCTAGAGTTTGCTGAGGAGAAAATGAAAGTGAATTACGTCTTCATCTGCTTCAGGAAGGGCCGGGAAGACAGAGGTGAGTAGTCAAAACCGTTTGAGACTTACAGCCCAGCTAGTGGAGCCTGGGGTGGAAGCAGAGGGCTGTGCACTATGCACGCTTGCCTTACAAAGTGGGAGTCGTGGCCACGGGGAAGTACCTAAGGACTTAGTACTTTGTTCCATCTTTGGGATCTTCCCTGGATTTGAGCCTCATAAGAGTCCCTTCTGTGCTTCCTTTGCTGCAGCTCCACTCCTGAAGACATTCAGCTTCCTGGGCTTTGAGATTGTACGTCCAGGTCATCCCTGTGTCCCCTCTCGGCCAGATGTGATGTTCATGGTTTACCCCCTGGACCAGAACTTGTCTGATGAGGACTAATGGTCATAGAAGATGCTTTGCCCAAGAGCCACAGTGGGGGAAGAGGGGAAGTTAGGCAGCCCTGGGACAGATGAGAGTGTTTCTGTCTAAGGAAGGACATTGAGGGGCTCAGGTTGAGGGTTGCCCATTGTGTTCTTGGAGTTGACTCGTTGAAATTGTTTTCCATAAAGAACAGTATAGGCATATTATTCACATGTAATCACCAATAGTAAATGAAGATGTTTATGAACTGGCATTAGAAGCTTTTTAAACTGCGCTGTGATGTGCTCCATCTAGCCTAGGGGAGAAAATTGCCTGGAGGGGGAGAGACTGCCTGGTCCAGGGGCAGGGGCTGGAGGGCAGCACTGTCAGGCTTGGGTTTCCTTGCAGTTGGGCTTTCTTTTTTTGGTTTTTAAGATTTAGGTATTTTCTTTCTTTGCTTCCTGTCACCCAGGGGCTCCTGAGTATAGGCTTTTTAGCTCCTGGGCAGTGTCCTCGGGTTGATTTTGACACTCCACCTTGGGCTTCTTGGCATTTTGTGTCTGGCCTGGTATAAGCAGGTCTGACATTGCTTTCTTTACAGCTTAGTGTTATTCTGGCATTTGGTTAAGCTGGCTTAATCTGTTTAATGTTACCAGTGCATTTTAAATAGGGGCATTGAAACTCATCCCCCCACCACTAAGGCTTTTTTGGGGGTGCCTGGGCCTTAAACTAGCCAAACGACATCTCAAGTTACCACCGGAGTTCTTGCCTCTGTGGTCCAGGCCCCAAGATCTCTTTCCTAGCAAGAGCAGAGAGGAAGCCTAGCAAACTCAGGGCTTGGGATTTGTGGGAGAAGTCTATTCTTAGGGATTGGATGCCTCTGGCTGGCCAAGCATAGTATGGATTGCCTCCCCAACAGGTTCTGAGCAGTGCCCGCTCTACAGGGCCTAGGGGTGTAGGCTGGACTGTAGAAGTGGACTACCCTTTACTGCTTTTCACCAAACAGCTTGTTCTAAAGGGAAAACGAGAGAGAGAGAGAGAGAGAGGAGAGAGATCTACCTACATTGGGTGTGGGGGTGTCAGGGAGGCAGGTGTGTTGTGTTACTGTGTCAATAAACTGATTTAAAGTTGTGGTTGGTCTGTTCTTTATTCTTGTACCAGGACTAACTTCCCTACCACTGCTAGAGCTTAACATAATACAAATGTGGTATATACTTCCCAGGGAAAGGGCTGCTGGTCTCTGGTGCCGTGTTAACACTGAAATGTGGGGTTGCTAGGGACACACTAAGTGCCCTTGGAGAGAGGTACTGAGAATTCCAGTTGTTAATAGAAGGCTGGGGTATAAAACTAGGTTTTAGTTTTTTATGGTGTGGCCTAACTATCCCTGAAGTCTTTTTGATTCAAGGTTACTATAGTTCTGGCCTTAACTTGTTGGGCTATCGTCCTGCCTCAGCCTTTGCAGTGGCTCTAAAGAAACAGCACATTCTTTTCCTTTGTAGTTTCCTCCTTTTGGAGTCCAGTGGTTTTTTTTTTTTTGTTNTTTTTTTGAGACAGGGTTTCTCTGTGTAACAGTCCTGGCTGCCCTGGAACTAGCTCTGTGGATCAGGCTGGCCTCGAACTCACAGAGATCCCACCTGCGTCTGCCTCCCAAGTGCTGGGATTAAAGGCATGCACCACCACCGGCTGAGCCCTGTGTTATAAGGCCTTCTGGTCCCTTTTGACCACTAGCATGAAGAATCCATCCCTCAGTGGTCCTGGGAGCTAAGCACTCCCATCACTTCTCAGATTTCTCATGGACACTCAGCATGCATGTTATATCCCTTCCCCTCAAGGCAATGTTCTCCTACCTATGGATTTGCAACTGTCCTATAGTTGACCCTTAGTTTCTTCATAGGCTTGGCCCATTTTCAACTTGTTTTTTCATGGAGCTTACCTGTGTTTTATTTAGCCAAGTCACTAAACTTGGGCTCCACTTGCACATGCTATTCCTTCAAAGTGGGCTTAAGTGAGAATTGGCTTGAAAATACCCTCCATCAGATGACTCCTAGAGGTAGCCTAAATGCAGCAAGGGAGGTCAAGATTCAAATGTAAAATCTGAGAAATCCATTTTCAAATAAACGGGTAACAAAGTAACAAGACTCAGTCCTTTACTTTTCAGATCAACCTTGCAGAGGGAAACAGTTTCTGCTGCTGTATGTTGTTTCCTGTTTACAGCCAATTAAATGTGCTGACCTGGAAACTCTATGCCTACCCAGAGAGCTCCCTGTCACACATACACAAAACTGGGCTGTTGAAGACCACCAATGACAGTACATTAATCATGGGAAGTAGGCCGCAGCACTTCATTTGTAAAAGCAACTTAGAAGGTAGAAAATTTGGAGGTGGTGAAGAGGGGCATAGGAGAGGGGGAGATGCGTGAAAGGCAAACTTTAGTCTAAATGTAAGAACAGGGACATTAAAAACTTTATTCAATAAATACAACAAATAATTTAAAAATATACTTCAATTCCAAAGCCAATTAAGAAAAGGAAGTAGAGAGAAAAGGGGAAAGGAGAAAGGTAAGGAAAAGAGAAAGGCTGAACATGGTTTGGCTGGGCTGTGTTTCAGAAAGATACCACTCAGAGTCTCATCAAAAGCTCTTATCAATAAATCCTTAGCCCTTGATCTCATAGGGTAAAGCATAGGAGTCCAAGAGTGATTCCCGGACCAGCAGACTTCAGAGGCTAGGATGGGTTGGGGGGTTTGTGGGGTGGAGTGCTGGGGGTAATTTTCCCATTTGTTCCTAAAAGCCTTCCATTCTAACTCCCAGGCAGGTTTAAGTAGTGCAAAATCTCAGGCAGAGAGTTCCCAGCTGCATAGTTTCATAGATGAATGAATGTCCAAAGCCAGGGCCTCTGAGAGGCAGGTCCCAGAGTACCCAAGGGTCCAAAGCCACTTTGGTGAATGGGATCCAAGGGTAAAAAGAGGCCAGCATACAGGATCAAGCCAGTGGCCAAGGCAGAAAAAAATGCTGGGCAGGGAAAGGCTCCAGGGGAAGGTAGTCTGCACACTGGACTCAACAGCTTGCTGTCAGCCAGGGAAGGTAAAGCTGAGGGTGCACATGGAGCAGAGCTAGAGAGAGAGGGAAGCTGAGGAACAGGACAGCTAGGGGAGGAGGCAGCAGCTCAGCAGCAAACTCCAGGAGAAATAACCAGCAGCCCTCACAGATTTGTGATTGTCTCTTAAAAAGATTTATTTTCTCTTCTTGCCTGAATGTACAAAGGCAAAAAGAGTACAGTTTGTATATATATATATATATATTTATATATATATAAAAAAACAAGGAACTTGGTAATGTACACTTTACAGAAGGGAAGAATCAGGAAGACTGAAATTAAATCCAACAGAGCAACGCCAATGGAACAAAAGCTATGAACAGCAACACTGCCCCTCCAGCCCGGGCCTCCAGCTTGCCCCAACCTGCTCCCACTGGGAGGGCTGAGCACCAAGGCAAGCGGGTGGGCTGGGGCAAGAGGGGCTGGGGACAAGGCCTCGGAAGGCCATGGTAGGGTATCACTGGAAAGTTTCCTAGGATGCCCTAGTAATAAATGACAAAGGCCCAGAATTAGGGGCCAGCTAGCTGCCCAGCTGAATCTTGGGGGGAGACGGATCAGTACACAATGGGATGGTGATAGTGTATATGTGGTAGTAAGTGACGAGGAGGCCTCAAACCTATATCCAATTCTCTAGCCCTTCTGCAGTTTTAACTCCCAGCTCCCTTAAACTAAGCCCCCCCCCACCTTGGAGCCTGGAGATGCATTAAATGATCATTTCAGAGGGTACCCTCTTACCCTTCTGTATTTCTTTGACCTTGAGGCGTGTGGAGAGAGTAGGCTAAGCGGTGACCACATGTACACTACAGGGAAGAGCTGAAGGGAACTGGCACATCATAAATGAGGAAGCAGACATGAATCCTAGACAGCACCGGTCCAACTGTGGCTGCCCTCTTTGGGGTGAGGCCCCTACTTCTCGTAGCTTATCCACATGGGTATCAGAGATTATTTAACAGCAAGAGCACAGGCAGGGGTGGCTCAGTGAGAGGCTTGGCAGGGTGGACAAGATCTTGTCTCTCTGACCAGGTGTCACAGGTAGTCCTGTGGAGGTGGACATCCAATCTCAGCACTAGTGAGGTCTCCACAGCTGCAGGTATGCGATACTATTTCGGGGGGGAGGGGAGGTGGAACGGGACTCAGACTAGAGACCAGGAGGATCAGACAGTGCCATTTTTCTACTGCTAATCTCATTTCAGGGCAGTGCCTGGTCTTCAAGGGGCACTTGGGTAGAGGGATCAAAGAGCTGACTTTAAGGGGGGAAGGGAAGAGAGAGAGAAAGAGAGAGTGTGAGCGAGCGAGCTGTTCCCTTCTGCAGAATGTAAGGCTGTCTTGCAAATACAGACGTACCTCCTCTTATAAAATGAAGTGGAAAAGGCAGGAATGTGGACCATGCCTACCCAATGAAAAAGAAAACTACTTCAATGGTTTCTTTACAATATGTACAAAGAACATTGCAGGCCAGTGCCACAGATACATACAAAACACACAACAATATTTAAAAAACAAACAGGAACAGATGGGCACCTGGATCTACTTACTGGAGTTCTGGAGGAGGCATAATCAGGCTGAAAGTCAGTCACCCTCTTAGTAAGGGTAATGGGTTAGGTAGGATGCCACAGCATGTGGCAGAGGGAACAATGATGGAGAGGGAAGGGGCTGCTTGGGGTCCTCTCAACAAGTCTAAAACAAAAGGATTTTTCAAGTGCCCAGAACCCAACTTAAACAAAAATAAAGACCTGTAAACAGGAAAGGTTTGTAAGTCAGAGGTACTAACAACCCTAAGCTTGTCTATGTACAGGGAGGGCTCATGGGTCCTTGGGAACCACCTTCTCCTGGGCTTTGTGCTTACTGTCTCCCACCACCTCACTCTCCCAAAGAAGTCAGAGCCATCTACCTTCCTGCTTTCAAACTGTCTTTCTTGTCACAAGCTCTGTTAGCCTAGACTGGTATCTGTGGATTTTTCTCTCTCTTGCAGTCCAGAGGGTAAAGACAGAAGGGGAGGGTAACAAGGGGATGATACTCTGCAATAGCAGAGAGCTAAAAACCATCCTACATCCTGGGAAGAAGTGACTCCAATAAAGCTATGTTATCACTTTCCCAGCACACAACTTTGCAGCTCACGAGAACAGAGAAATGTCTGCACCACAAAGCCTCATCCATCAAGTCCACTCTGGCTTGGGTGTATAATGCTTCAATATGCTATTTCAGGGTCTAAGGAGCAAATCACTGCCCTTGGCCAGTAGCCCCTAAAAAATATGTGTTACAAACACAAGCCTCATATTGGCACACATGGAGTTACAGAGTGAACTACACAATCATGTACTTGTAGACAGAGGAACTGGGCTGTATACAATTGTGACCCTAAATGAGAAAGACAGATGACTGAATGTCTCCAAGAACTGCTGGGGGTTCTTACAGCCTGCCTACAGTTCGTGCCCTAAAGTGATGCGGCAGACTCCAAGGTTACCCGTGCTGGGAGGAAGTCTATTCTGCCTGAGTTGTAAGAGCCAAGCAGTAGAAGAGGTGAGGTCAGTATGGGGATTTCCCCCCTGGGAAAGGCACCAAGGGGTTAAAAAGAAAGAGAAAGGGCAAGGAGTTGAGAGATGAAAAGCAGCAGGAATTTTGGTGAGGAAGCAGGTTCAATTTCACAGACTCCATTTATGCTCCAGCTCCTCCCAGTATCCCCAGGGAACCCTGTGCTGGTGCTAGAACCACACTACCTTCTTCCTAACAGGAGCACAAGGCTCTGGTGGGGTAATGCCTTACTCTCCCTTTACAGGTTAGGCTCTGAGCGTTTATCTGTGCTCACCTTAGAGGGATGTCCCCATGCTTGAAGACCTTGTCTTCACAATTACAGGGAAAACAGCCCCCAACTTCTTCCTGAGATTCTAATTTCTCCACGTGCTGCCAGTTCCCAGGGTCCAAACCACTGAGGAGATGTGGAATCTTGTTGACAGTGGGAATGACAGTGAGAAGGGGTATGGCTGCTGTGCTGTCTTCAGACCTTACCCCATGCTTGGGGTCCCTCCCAGGTATGCTTTAAGGTACTGCTCTGGCAGTAGACTAGGGGCTAGGTTAACAGAGTAGTAACTTCTCTGGGATGAGGCTGTGTTCCCTAGGTTGCTCCTATGCCTTCATCTCCACAGATGCCACAACAGTCATAGCTGTGGCTAAGAGAATAAATATTTTTGCAAAGTACCAGTTCTTCAGCTCCTGAGGAAGAGGAAGGGTTGGGGAGGTGAGGCCTTCAGTCACGGTAGGAATGGCAAACAGGATGATCAACACCGTGTAACTGATGGTAAAAGGGCACCTCCAGCACCACCTCTAATGAGCCAGTTTGGCCCACGAAGCTGACTTCATCTGGGCACTTGGTGTTCTGCAAAGGAAACATGACAGGTCACTGTGGCCTGCTGGTATCACACCCACAAGATGGCACTCTAAGAAAATGGGCTGAGGCTGGTGAGCCGGTTTGGTGGGTAAGGTGCTTGCTGCCAAGACAGAGTTGAATTCCATCATCTATCTAGTTAAGAGGAAGGAACTCCCTGTAAGTTCTTTGACCTCTGCACATATGTACCACCCCCAACAATAAATAAATAAAGCAAAAAAAAAAAAACCCAAGAAAAAGAACTGCAGAAAAAGCCAGCTAATGCTGGTACCTCCACAGGTCCTCAGTGCAACAGGTTTGGCCAACAGGCCCCCTTTTCCAGACTACCAACCTCACACAATTACCCCACAGTTGGGAACTACAGGGATTCTGTGATCCAGGTAGCTACACCCTATTAATCTGTTACCCCAAATTAACAAAAGCTACTTACCATTCTCACCTCCTGGGGGGTGGGTAGAGTGAGGGAGTTGAGCCTTGCTGGCTGGCAACAATGGCTGTAGAAGAAAGCCCTGGGCAAGCAGAGCAGAGAACATACTTAATGTAGCACTCAGGAAATCGCCCTTCACACTTCACCAGCTGGCTGGATATAGGGAGGAATTTTGCCTTAGGGTCCCCTAGCACCATGGAATTTTTGTGGTGCTGACAGAAAACCAACCTGAAACCTGACACTTGGCTAGATCTAGTGGGTGAGGGCACAGTTTGCTTTTCAACTGCTTGTTTCTCTTCAGGGGTGGAAACACCAGTTCCTTACTCTGCTGAAAATGAAAGATCCAAGCTCCCAGAGAGGAAATAAACGTGAACCTAATGCAGGGACTCCAGAACTCAGGACAAAGTGGATGTTCTTGTGTTTAAGACAGGATTGAGAGAGAGGGAGAAAGAGAGAAAGAAAAAGGGGGAGAAGGAGAGGGAGGGAGGGAGAGGATGTGTGTTGCACATGTGAGTGTGTGGCGGTCATAGGACAACCTTGGGTATCTATCATTCCTCATGCGCCATCTACTGTCTGACACAAGGTCTTTCACTGGTCTGGAACATTGCCAAGTAGCCAGGCTAGTGGGACAGCAAGCTCCAGGGATCTGCCTGGTTTTCCTCCCACCTCTCAGCATTGTAGTTACAAGCACACACCACCGCATTTGTTTTTTTTTACATGAGTTTTGAGGACTGATTTCAGGTCCCCACACTTGAAAGGCAAGTGCTTTACTAAGTCACCTTCTCAGCCTCCTTGAATTTATTTTTATGCTCCTGCTCCTCCCAAGTGGTAGGAATCATCACAAAATGTAAGTTTGAAGGGAGGGGAAAAAAAAAGACTTTTGGAGGGAAGGGGCCTTGCTAAGGGACTACTACTGAAACGGAAACAAAACTAGAGGTGATGAGGACAAGAGCCTTACCTGCAGCATAGGGTAGGTTGTACTGTGCTGGGAGCAAGGAGTAGCCCAAGTGATGGTGGTGGTGGTGTGTGGACATCAGGCGCTGGGAAGGGGAAGTGCGGGGCCGGTCGACACTCCTGTCACCACCTCCTGTTCCCCCAACACTGCTACAGCTGCCACCACCCCCAACTACCCCACAGCCTCCCCGATCTCTCTCCTGAGAATTTTTATCACTTATCTGGAAAGGAAAGGAGACACATAAAGGTACTATAATGAGATATATATATATACACTAGTGATCTAACCAGGGCCCTACATTATGACTCTTAGAAATGCAGGGTAACAAGTAAAGGGGGTGCTCCCATGGGGCAAATGTCAAGTCAGCCATGCTGCACCTTGGTTAGAACCTGAACCTGCCCACTTCTCCCATGCTATGGATCTTGATTTCTTACTCTTTGGACAAGGACCTAGGCTGCATGCCCCACTTACCGTGGGAGACTTGCTTTTGTAGTGACTGGCATGTTGTTGCAAGATGTCCAGGGCTTTGGACTCTGAGCTGGCTTTACAGCTCACATTGGGGCTCGCACGTGCCTTGTCAGCATCCTCGCCACCTGAGACCTTGCTGCCATAGGGGGAGAAAGAGTAGCTGGAAGGCAAATAGGAACCTGGGGAAGGAGAAATCAAGCAGTCAAAGAGATGAGGATGGCAGAAGAAAACTGCTCTAGTAAGTGTGGTCAGGTAGCATCACTCTCCTAGGCATCATCTGAGACACTTTCTACCATAGCATCTCTGGGATGACACTCTTGGCTTCTTCATTAACAAGCTCTATAGGAAGAACAGTCAAAAGGATAAAGAATATGGTACTCAGTTTCCCACAGCTGACTTCTCAGATCTCCTAGGGCTGCTGACATTATCTCAGAGTCATATAATAAAGTGGAAAGATCAAAGGATTTAAAGTCAGACAGCCTAGGGCTGGATAACCTTGAATAAAGTGACAGTATTTTTGAGTGTCAGTTTCTTTATCATAAAAATGAATATATTAGCACACATCTGTAATCCCAATAGTGTGGTGGTTGGAGCAGAGTTAACTGTGAGTTAAATGCCAGCCTAGACTACATAAGATCCTGTCCCCCCCTCCCAAAAACAAAAAACAAAAAACAAGGGCCCCTGTGATGGCTCAGTGGGTAAAAACACTTGCAGTCAGGCCTGATGAACTAAGTTTGATCCTGTCACACATGAGGACAGAGGCAGGTAGATCTATGTGATGAAGCCAGTCTGGTCTATATAAAGTTCCAAGCCAGTCAGGGTTACATAGTGCTGCTTCTTCTTCTTTTTTTATTTTTATTTTTCGAGACAAGGTTTCTCTGGAGCCTGCCCTGTTACTAGCTCTTGTAGACTAGGCTGGCCTTGAACTCAGATCTCCTTTTTCTTTAGGCCAGGTGTGGTGATGCATGGCTTTAATTTAGCACTCTAGATCAGAAGCAGACAGATCTCTGTGAGTTCAATACCAGCCTGGTCTATAGAGTGAGTTCCAAGACAGTCAATGCTACAAAGACTGACCCTGTCTTGAAAAACAAAAAACAAAACAAAACAAAAAGGGGTGGTGGTAGTAGTGGTAGTGCTGGAGAGGTGGCTCAGTGGTTAAGAACATTCATTCTGCCAGAGGGCCTGGGTTCAGATCCCAGCACCCACATCAGGTGGCTGTCTGTAACTCATCTTCTGGCATCTGCCGACACTGCTTACATGCATGTATTGCACACACACATTTGCACTATCACATATACATCCACACATTTGCACTCTTCCCTGAAAAAATAAAGAAAATAAAAGAAACCAATACAAAAAGATAACATGAGCCAAGTACTCTACTCCCAGTACTTGGGAGGCAAAGGTAAGAGGATTGTTTTTAAGGCAGCTAGCCTGCACTACACAGTAAATTCTAGTTCAGAGTACACAGCAAAGTCCTTTCACAAATAAGCAATGTGAAACTTCTAGCACTGAGAAGGCTAAGGCAGGAAGGTGAGTTCAGGATCAGTCTGGGTTACGTGGCCAGACTTTGTCTTAAAAAACAAAGGGGGGCTGGAGAGATGGATCAGTGGTTAAGAATATTTTCTGTTATTGCAAAAGACACAGGTTTCATTTCTAGCACCCACATGGCAGCTCACAGCTGTTTGTAACCCAAACAGGGTTACAGGGGATATAGCAGCTTTTCTGGCCTTCTTGAGTATCAGGCATGCATGTGGCAGGCAAACATTAATACACAAAAATTTTTTTAAAAATCTTTAAAAAACAAAACAAGACCCACAGAGGGCTCAGTAGGTAAAGGCACCTGTTACCAAAGCTGACAACCTAAGTTTGGTCCTTGACACTGGACGCAGTAGAAGGAAAGAACTGCCTCTGGCAAGGTGTCCTCTGACCTTTACAGATTAATGGTGTGGGCAGGGCAGGGACACACTTAAATAAACATCAAAACAAACAAACAAAAATAAAACAACTGGGGTTAGGGGAGGCAGTTCAGTCAGTCTGAAGTGCTTCCAATACTTCAGTTTGAGGACCAGACTTCAGGTCACTAGGACCTACATAAAAAGCCAGGCACATGTACCTATAGCTCTAACCCTGTGAAGGTACACAGGAAAATCCCTGAGGCTGACTGGCAAGTCAGTCTAGCATAATCAGGGAGTTCCAGGTTCAATGAGAGGTCCTTGTTTCAAAAACTAAGTTTGAGAGCGGTTGAAGAAAGTGACATTGACCTATGACCTTTACACACAAGGTGGGGGTGGTGGCATATGCTTGTAATTTCAGTACTTGGGAGTAGAGGCAAGAAGAAAGGAGGAAAGTTGGAGGCTAGCCTACACTACATAGTTAATTATAGGCTTGTCAGGGCTACATAACAAGACCCTGTCTCAACAACAAAAACACCAGAATAAGCAAAAATGTGGATAAATAATTCAAGACCAAAAAAAAAAGAAGGAAAAAAAGAAAAAAAATTCAAGACAGTGCTTGAATCAGAGCAAGCCTCAACAGATGGAACTCTTTTATTTTATAGAGATGGTAAGGGGTATCACAAGGGTGAGATGATCTGTATCTTTTTGAAAAGCTTACTTGTATTTAGAGTTTATCTTATAATAAAGCCAGCAGAATGTCAAGACTACAGGCTCTGGGAGGATGGGAGCATAAGGACTGAGTACTCAGCAGGTCTAAATGGAAAACAGCGATTACCAGAAACTCAGGTGGGGCAGGGCAGGGCAGGTTGGATTACAGATGTTCAAACACAGACAGAGGGCATTAACTCTCTTATACTGCAGCACAGTCAAGTGGCTACAATTCATGAAAACCTATTACATATTTCATGAAGTGCTAGAAGAGAAGACGACAAAGGCTCCAAACGTGGGAAATGTCATTTACCTTGATTTGATAAGTGAACTCTGAGTATGTGTACTGAAAGACTACATCATGCCCAGGCATGATGGCACATGCTCTTTTTAATCCCAGCACTGAGGAGAGAGGCAGGTAGATCTCTATGAGTTAGAGGCCAGTTGTTTTACACAGTGAGTTTCAGGCCAGCCAGGGCCACAGACTGAAATTCTGTCTTAGGAAAATAAAAATAACCCACTTCCCCAACTTCAAAACACCCTACAAACAAAACAACAACAACAAAATCTGAAGTTCCCTTCCATCCTGGAGGAATCCTACCTAGCTTTCCAGGCAACAGAAATTAGTGAGCAGAGTTGAATACGAGCATTTTTTTCTAACAAGTTAAAAAAACATCTAAACCTTGACCCACTGAGAACTCAATTTTTCTCAAGCTGAATCTACTAGACATCCTCCCCAACTGACTTCAAAATGCTCTCTGCATCCCTGACAGCTTTCTGATCTCACAGCTGAGCACAGCCTCAAAGATGAATGCCTGCATTGTTCTGGTTGGAATCTTATTTGTTACATGTATTGCTCCTGCTGTATTAAGCTGTGAAGTTCTTAAGTGGAGGGAACTGGTCTCTTCTATTTCTTTAGTATCCCCACAGTGCCTTGCATACAGCAGAAATCAGAGTGCATGTCGAAAGAAATTCCAGCAGAGACAAACTGGCTGGGGTGCAGAGTAGTTTTACCACTAAGAATCGAGACAAGTTGACAGTAGAGGCAACCTTAGCTGGAACAAGGGAGGTGTTTTTTTCTGACTGTAATTAGGGTCATTTAAGGTTAGAGTGGCAACTTCACAGCATGTACACATTGAAAATAAAAGGACTGTCATCCAAGTCAGAGCAACAAAGCCCTGGATTTGAAAACTGCTTCATCTCCCTTCCCCAAGAACAGCACAGCCAGCACTAGGTACTGTACCTGGGTAGTTCTGCATCATCACAGCAGGCATGCCCCGATAACTGGGGTGGTTGGGATCATACGACTGGCTGTAAGAGTAGCCATGCATGTAAGGGATGTAGGACTGGTGCTGGGTGAGCGGGGAGGATACAGGCACATGGACACTTGGCCGGGGCTCCTTGCTCCCAAGGCGGGACTCCTCAGATGCGGGTAGCTTGCAGTCAGTACTTGTGCTTTCTTTCCCATCTTCCTTGGGAACAGAGTCCTTACTCCGACTCCTTTCCTCCTTTAATTTTCGGTCCCGCTCCTCTTTCCACCGATCATCCTCTGACTTGATGTCTGAATATTTGGCAGGATAAACATATGTCCACATCCGGGGCTCTGTCTCCTGCAAAAACCACAGAATAAGTGCTGAGTCTCAGAACTACACAGAGAGCAAGTGCTGAGTGGTGTTACACCCAAAAGATCCTTTTTAGACCCAAGGTCCCAGCAGAAACACCGGAACAGACTATTACAGCACCCAAGGCAGAGTGAGATCTTGGCTTCTACCAATTTTGTTTAAAAAACACTGTTAGTTCCAACACTAGGGAGGCAGAGGCAGATAGATCTCTGCAAGTTTGAGGCCAGCCTAGTTTACAAAGAGTTCTAAGCCAGCCAGGAATACACAGTGAGACCCTGTCACTACAAAACAAAGCAAAACACCTTCTCAATCCTAAGGAAACAAGATTTGGGAGAGAAAAGGTAGAGCTCCTTCCATAAGTAAGATTTCTGGGGCAAATGACTCCAGGAATAGAACTTTTGTTTTGCAAAGTTATCACTATGGCTCTTATCAGGAAGAGTAGAATTGACACCAAGAGGAAAGGGAAGACATTCTAAGTCTCCTGTGTGAATGTCTGCAACAGGTGTGGGTGGGTACCTGCAGAGACCAGAAGAGAGCATCAGATTCCCTGGAGCTGGAGTTATAGGTTGTAAGCCATCTGATGCTGGTATTAGGAAGTAAAATTGGGTCCCCTGAAGAATAGCCATGGAGCCATCTCTTTAGTCTCATTAGTTTTAATTTTTAAATGTTATTTATTTATTTAGAGAACAGGGTCTTGCTATGTAGTGCAGGCTGGCCTTCAACTTACTATGTAGCTCAGTGTGGCTATAAACTCATGACAATCTGCTTTTAGTCTTTCAAGTACTAAGATTACAGACATGTGCATCATAGTTGACACCATAAAATCCTTTTTAGAGAAACCTGTTAGCTGAATACTATATGCTTTCATCCCAAAGGAATCATACAGTAGAACATTGGGCTAGGAATCAAGATGCCCAGGTTCTTGTCCTGGCTCTGCTAGGGAAGGCTCAACTAATTCTAGACAAAATAAACTGTCTTATTAGTCCTTCTTTCCCATTTAAGGGAAAATACCTTTTAAGGAGGTAAAAATACCTAAAAAAAAACCCACATTAAAATATACAGAATTCCTAAAATTATACAATTCTCCTGCTAGTCTCAATTCTATGGAACCCCTACACAAGACAGTGTTGATCTGTGGGGGCCAGAAAGTCTATTAGTGTCTCCAATTCCTTACATACAACAGTTACCTGTCGGTACCAGAGTATTGGATCCACCTCTGCCTGTCGGCCACACTCAGTGCCTGTCTTAGCCTCAGAGGACTCCTTGCCTAGGTGGCTGGCCTCACCCAGCTTCCCTTTTAGGCCTTCAGGGGCCTGGCTGGGGAGTTTTGATGAGTCATCTAATTTGGGAATGATGACAGACTTGGCAGGATCAGCCCCTGGCTCCTTGGCCTTGCCTGGCCCTGACTTCACCAGGTCTGTCAGGCTGGGAGCTTTGGTGAGAGTTGGTGGAATCGATGGCTTTTGCTTCCACTCGTCCTTGAGTGATGATGCGTCCCGCTCTTTCAGGCCCATCTCTGTCTTCTTGTCCAGTCCCCGCTGCTGCTGCTGCTCCAAGCTCTGGCGCTTCTGCTGTTCTTCATACTGCTGTCGATAAGCTGTGCTGGTGTTCAGGAGGTGGGTGTGGTAGCTCTGGTCGCTATAGCCATATGGAGGCACGTAGGCATATTGGTTATAGTACAGGGACTGCATGTACATGTTGGGTCTTTGCTGGATGACAGAGGGCTGCTGACTGGAACTGCTCAGCTCAGGTTTCTTTTCCTCACAGACATCATTCTTCACTTTCCCTTCTATGCTCTCGGGCTCCTCATCCTTTTTTGTCTTTAGAGCCTGGCCCTCTATTCCTGACTGACTGCTTGAGTTGAGAGCCCCTGGGCTGGACTGTGCATAACCTGGAGAATAGTAACTTTCAAAGCCTTGATAATATGGTGAGTCTTTGCTCTGTGGCTGAGGGGGGAAAAGTGTTTTCTTAGCCCCTTCTTTAACCAGCTGTTCAGGGTCCTTAGACTTGACACTGTCTATCTTGCCCTCCCCATCCTCCCCAGCATCAGAGATATCAGAGTAGGCAGGACTATTAGTTTTGACTGAACTGGCTTCAGCACCATTCTGGGTGACTACGTGTAGGGGAGTTAGGGGTTGGGTTGGGGTAGTACTATCTAGGCGGCTGCTGCCTCCAATTGAAGGGCTGGGAGCATTGTCTGTAAAACTGTAAATCTTATCAGCTTCAGCCTTGATGCTTGCTAACCGGCTTTGGTGGGAGTCTGAGGAACCATTCAGAAGCCCCTCCATTTTTATTCCATCTCCTGATGATTCTCTGAATGGGCTTTTACCTTCTTCTGCTCGGCACACCTTCCCAGGGGTCAGAGGACTTTCAAGTTCCTTTGATGATTCCTTCTTTTTTTTGTCTTTCTTTTTCTTGTCCTTGGCAGGGGTCAAGGCAGGGTTGACTGTGAAAGGTTCTCCCATAACAGTGGGCTTGGGCTGAATGGGCTTGAGTTGGGGACTGTTGGGCATTGCTTGGACCACTGTGGTGGTCAAGCCAGAGGAGGAGCCTGGGCTTGCTGCGGTGAAGGTGGCTGTCTGGAAAGTGTAGATCTGTTGTGGGGGTATAGCAGGGGCAATGGGCCGGGCTGATTTTAAGCTCTTGGATGGAATCTTTTCAGGTTTCAAACTGGAGGTCTTTTTACACTTTTCTTTTTCCATACACTTCCTTTCCAAAGAGTCAAAGGCATCGTTGCTTGTTTCATCCATTACTGAGGGTCCATCGTCAGAGCCATCATTGGATAAGGCCCCAAGGTCTGTGTCTCCCTCCCCACTCATTTTTTTCTTACAGAGGCCTTTTGTGCTGAATTTGCTTGAAGGTGAAGGGCTATGAGGCTCAACAAGTCGAACTTTGGGGGTAGCTGAGCGGGCAGGGGACAAGGATCCTTTCTGTGAAACAGATGCACCATTGCAGCTGCTGAGGTCTGCATGGAGGGTGGGCTCTTCTCCGTACTCACTGTCTCCATCAGCTTCTGGTTTGCTGTCATCATCCGTGTGGGCATGAGCTTGGTGGTACTTAAGTCCATTAATGTGCTTGTACTTTTTGTTGCAGTTTGGGTGGGGACAGTCGATCAGGACCGGAGAGGGACAATTTCTGTCCACAACATTGGGTTCCACCTTGGTCCCGGGTAGGGGCCCGGTGGCTGAGCCCATGGAATTTGTGCGAACACGCTTGCTCCCTTTGGAGTCCTCTGAGCTAGAATTCAGCTCCATATCTGAAAGAGGTTTGTTTTTCCGCTTATTAGCTGAGGAAGGGCTGGCCTTGACATCCTCAGAGGTGCTACTGGCAGGTGGGCGATGCTCTGAAGAGGTCTGGCTGCCTCGACGGCCTTTGCTATTGGCTCCTGCTCGGGTTTTGCTGTTGTTGCTGGTTCCTTTGCTGTCAGAGGCTGTGGCTGTCTCATTGACAGGCGTGTTACTGTTGGGACGCATGCGTTTGCCTCTTCCTCGACCATTACGCATTTCCAAGTCACTGGTGGGAGAGTCACAGAACCTTGGCAAAAGACAAATAGGATGGGATATTAGTAAGGAGGAAACATTTGTTTTTGTTTCTGTGAGGCAGGGCCTCCCAGCAAGAGCCACTACANTTTTCCCAAGCCCTGGTATGGAACTCACTAAGTAGTCAAAGTTGGCCTCCAACTTGCACTAATTCTCCTGTCCAGCCTCCATTTTAATGACTATGGTTACTTTTAGGAACGTGTATGGGAACTATATGGAGTGGTGGCCTCCTAGGTGTCATTTGAATATCAGTTCTGGGCCATTCCACCATATTTTAGGTTTCTCAAGTCCTAGTACACTGGGTAATAACATTAGGAATAAGGTATAAAGGCATCGAAATATTAATGGTTTTTATTGTATTTTTATTTGTGATGCTGTCGAGAGTGAATCTCTAAGTCTCACACAGTATCCCAACCTCAAAATGTTAATCTTATCACATACATTTTGGAGACAAGGTATGTAGTCTAAGTTAATCTCAAACTCCCTACGTAGCTGAAACTGGCTTTGAACTCCTGACCTTCTGTATCCACCAACGGCTGGGATTACAGATACATAGCACCATGCTGGCTTGAAATTTTAATTTAAAAATCAAACTGCAACTTGAAAATAAGGCCAGGCAAAGCGACTCAGACAAATACCTGTCTGTAATCCTAGCACCTAGAAGGCTGAGGTAAGATGCTCACCTTAGATTTGAGGCAGCCTGGACTATAGAGTGAGTTCCAAGAAAGCCTGGGTTACAGAATGAACCCTTGTCCCAAAGAGGGAGGAAGTGGGGGAGGGGGACAGGTAAAGTGGATACTCTGTGTGGTGGCTCAGGAGGCTTGAGTTTGAGGCCATTTGGGCCAACTCTAGTAAGATGAAGATGTAACGATTCATTAATAATATGGGGATCAGACTAATATAAACTAGATATCTGTACGTGCTCACCTTGGGGGTGCCCAATCATGCCTTGTGCAGTCAAGAAGTGTACCGACGTATGTCTTGTTCCTCCATGTCACATTTACCACCAACATCCCTGAAAAAAAGATAGTATGGATGAGACAAATTTGCTGGCCACTGCAAAGACTATTCTTCATCTGAGCAGTTCTCTGACTTTTCCTATGAAAGTTTAGTGATGCTTTGGTACCAATGGGCACATATGACTGGACTAGAATAGTTCCATGGGAATTGCCTACAGATGGGCAATAGTTCAAAGATTTTGTAGCCTGATCAAGACTTTTTTTTTGGTTTTTCAAGACAGGGTTTCTCTGTAGCTTTGGAGCCTGCCCTGGAACTAGCTCTTGTAGACCAGGCTGGCCTTGAACTCACAGAGATCCACCTGCCTCTGCCTCCACCACCCGGCTCAAGACATTTTTTTATTTTTTTGAAACAGTCTTATGGATCTTAGGCTATCCTTAAATTTGCTATATAACTGAGGATGACCTTGAGCTCGAGTCTCCTTCCACTACTTCTGAGTGTTGGGATTACAAGAAGGCCCCTACACACCCAGATTTATGTAGTGCTCAGGACTGAACTCAGGGTTTTGTTCATATTGGACAAACATTCTACTGACTAAGTTACACTGTCAGTTCTCCCCAGTTTTTGTTAAGACAGTATCTTGCTATATAGTCAGGATTAGCCTCAAACTATCTGGCCAAGGATAGCTTTGAACTCCTGAACCTTCTGCACCTACTTTCTGAGCGTTGGGTTTATATGTATGTGCTACCATGCCTGACTTAATGCATTTATTATTTTAACTGAGTTCAAGTATTTCGGTGCATGACTAAACCATAATTTAGACCTTTGGGGGGTACATTTTACTCCTAAAAAAAGGCTAATTTTTTATTATTTTTATATTATGTGTCTATGAGTGTGTCTGTGCATGTGACTGCAGATGCCTGATGAAGCTATGGGTGTTGGGAACTGAACTTAGGTCCTCTAGAAGAACAGTATGTATGTTTTTTTCTCTTAACCACTGAGTTTTCTCTCCAGCCTCACTCTTAAGTGATGTTACAGTAAATATTTTGACACGTTGTTCATTTTATTAAAAGAAGAACTGAAGGATGGGGATGTGGCTCACTTGGCAGAGAGCTTGTCTAGTGCACATAAAACTCTAGTTTTATTGAGTTTTAGCTCAATCTCTAGTACTATATAAAGCTGAGTATTGTGGCAGAAACCTGTAACCAAAGCACTTGAAAGGTGGAATTAGGAGCAATGTAAATTCAAAGTAATCCTCAGTTATACAGCTAGCTCAAGGCCAGCTGAGGATACATGACACCCTGTTTCCCCCCCACACACACACAAAAGGGAAAAAAAGCTTTTGGATATGTGACATGACACTGTTCCTAAATTCAAAAAGAGTATTAAAAATCTGAACAAACACTGAAATCTGGGCATGGTAGTACATACCATGGTAGTGACATTTGTGGGGTGGAGACAGGATGATCAGGGGAGTTCAAGACCAGCCTGGTCTACAGAGCAAGCTCCAGGACAGCCTGGGCGACACAGAGAAACTGTCTTGAAAACCAAAACCAGAGATAGATAGACAGACAGACAGACAGACAGACAGACAGAAGCAAGCACATGTGCACAACGAGCTAGGGATGTAGCTCAATGGGACAGCGCTTCCCTGGCACTAACACAGCCCTGGATATAATTCCTAGTTCTTCTGAAGGGAGAATGATCAAAGAGAGAAAGTGATTCTCCATGTGCTGATCTGAAAAGATTATATACATGAGAGACAGTAGAATGGGGAACAGTGTGATATAGTGGTATCATTTAAGGCAGCATATATTTTTCATTATATATTATCTATTTGTATATATAGTAAATATTTGGAGAGATAAGGGTGCACATGGAGAGGACTGAGGACAATTTGCAGCAATCAGTTCTCTCATTCTATCATGTAGGTCCCGTGGATTGAGCACAGGTCACCAGGCTTGGTGGCAGGCATCTTTACTCACTGAAAAATCTTGCAGGACTATCCTTGAATATTTCTAAGTAGGGAACTTGAAGGATAAAGAACAATGATAGGAGGGATACTTCATTTTTAAAAATTTGTTTATTTGTGTGTGTTTGCAAGTGCTAGGGTGTGCATTTGGAAGTCACAGAATAAGTCAAAGGAGTTAATTCTCTACTAGGTTCTAAGGATCAAACCCACCCACGCTAACCATGAATTCCCTATCCTCTTGCCCCTGCCATCTGAGTCCTGAAATTACAATATTTCCCCCCAGTGGCTGCATTCAAACAATTAGGTTGTTCCATTCTTCTGTTATTACAAATAAAGAGCAAAGGATATCCTTGAATAAATGATTCAGCTTTGTTTAACACAAGTATGTCTGTAAGGGAAGTAAAATTGCTAATCACAGGACACGTTTATTGGGAGCTTGGAAAAATACTGCCAAATTGCTTCAGAGAGAACGTACTCATTTAGTTATCCCTCAGTACTACATGGCATGTGTGATGTAACACTTAGGAGCAGGTCCTCTGCAAGAGCAACCAGTGCTCTTAACAGTTGAGCCCCACTATTCTCTTTCTTAATTGTAACTTTTAATATCCTGGAGTAAGAGTTATTTCCTCAACAGGTCATTTACTGATGGCAGTTAATGATATGTAGGAATTATTTACTTTTGCATTGTTATGTTTATTAACTTTTTATGGCTTCTAAGTTAATAGTTTTGTTTTTGAGACAAGGTCTTAAACTCATACTTGTTTAGTATATAGCCAAGAAGTAAAGGATAACCCTGAATTTATACTCTTGTCTCTACCTCCAAGTGTAGAAATTACAGGCATGTGTCACTACAATCCAGTGTTGGAAATCAGAATAAATAAAAATGTAATAAAAAAAGAAGAGAAAGCTGGGTGTGGTAGTACACACCTTTAATCTCAGCACTTGAGAGATAGAAACAGGAGGGGCTCTTTGACTTCTAGGACAGTCAGGACTATCCCCAGCCCCAAAAGTCGTAGCAGTAGTTTTGGCTAAGTGAGTAAAGGCACTTGCTGTCAAATCTGAGACTCACATGGTGGAAGAAGAAAAACCAACTAGTTCAAACTGTGCTCTGACTTCCATGTGTGAGCTGAGGCAGATATGTGTACACAATAAATAAAAATATAATAAATAAGGTCAAGGTCATTCTCCATTACAGGAAACACTGCCTATAATAAAACAACAACAGAAATGAAATCAGAAGCCAAAGTCCAGAAAGGGTAAATAATTCCTTTTTCCCAAAACAGTTTTTCTTTGTATAGCCCTGGTTGTCCTGGAACTCTCTCTGTAGACCAGGTTGTCCTGGAAATAACAGAGACTGGCTCCTGAGTGCTAGGATTAAAGTGCTGGGATTAAAGGCACGCACCACCACTGCCTGGCCAGAAAAGGTAAATAATTTATTGAAAGACTAGCAGAAGTCAGATCTTTCGGATTCTAGGCTATCTCTAATAGATTCTTACTCTCACACTATTTTCTTAGACTACCCTTTTATCTCTCCTTTCACCTACAATAAGTGAAGGATTCCTACCTGGCAACTTAAGGAAATAGACTATTTTCTAAGAAAGTAATTGAGCTAATTTTTTTTTGTATTAGCAGAGTGATTCAATTGGACGTCTCCTGTTAGTGTTAAACTGCTCTGCATAGTTCAAACAAGAATAGTGCCTGAGGTGATGGTGCACACCTTTAGTCCCAGCAGAGGCAAAGGCAGTCAGCTCTCTGAGTTCCAGGACAGCTAGGGCTATATAGAGAGACCCTGAACAACGACAACGACAGACCAGAGGCGAGACACATTTAAAAAGGTGGGTGAGCACAGCTGCACAGAGAGAACAGACACAGGAGATGGATGCTATTTCTATCTATCATTTATTTATTTATTTATTTATTTATTTATTTATTTATTTATTTATTTATT
>LOJH01016879.1:12456-25582 GCA_001685095.1 Ellobius talpinus
ACACACACACACACACACACACACACACACACACACACACACACCCCACAAATATTTAGAAAAATAGCCAAACTCCTACACAGTTTAACTGCACCTGCCATTCTAGCTAATCTCCTTCCATTTCCAGACAGGTAAAGGAACCTATGCTTGACCATGCAGCTGCTGGATGGAGTGCCTGCTCTCTACAGGTGCAATGGTTGGCTGCAGAGACCAGCCCACTTGGCTCAGGCAGAACACATGCCTAATCAAAACAGAGAATGAGGTGAGATAAATGGTCACTGTTCTATGTCACCATGTGTGGGTGGGTTTTTTACATTGTAGAGCCCAGCTGACACATTGCTTAAAAATGGAGGTAAAAGTCATGCCTACCCTTGGGGTTCTTGGTGTTCACTCAGTGAATTAACAGTGTGGCATGTGAACAGCCACTGTGGTGGCCCGAGTGACTTGAAGGTTCCATGTCTCTGGCTGGCTAAGCTGAACATTAAGAGCAGCGATTTCTGTGGTGCCCTCAGTCAGATATTTCTCACTTCTTGTAGGCTCCAACTTCCGGATGCCTCCAGAATCCAGGGGTCTGAAATCCTGTTAACTGCCAACCATGGTATTGGCACAGAGGCAGCTATATACAGCCTCACTTTATGCACCCAACATCCCTAGCAATTTTAATTCTTTTCACCAGAGGGACACCTCAAAAAGACTGTCAAAAATCAATGAAAAGGTCCTTACACAGAAGGAAGGAGCAGCCGTGTGCACTGAATTTGTTAGGGAGTTCTCATATCAAGCTTCCAAACAAATGGCAGTGGCTTATAAATTGGGCCACAGTTCCTGGGCCTTTCAGGCACGCTTGTTCCCTAGGAATTCTGTCTTTCAGAAAATGCATTTCCCTTGATGGCAGAGCCAGCTCTCTGTCCTCTCTGGCACACAGACTAGGATATCTTAAATATATCATTCTCTGTTCTTTATTTAAGCCAAATCAGAGAAATCAGAAGGCCCCAGATGGGCTTATAATGTGGCTGTAGATCAGGCAAATTAACATTTTTTCTCATCTGTAAACTAATAGTCTATCTGTATATCTCCCTTCTATGTATGGTATTTCTTAGAGCTCTGTATATCATTTCGTGTGACTGGAAACACCTAGGATGTTTAAAGCTTTTAAATCTCTCAGCAGCAAAGGAGAGAGCTCAGAAGCTGTAGGAACACTGCATGTCTTGACAAAATATCACACTACTGTGCTGGGATGTGTCTGGCTGGCGCTTTGATCACGCACAGGAAGCATGTGTGGCTTGGTGCTCTCTGCTTTCCCCTTTAGAGCTTCGTGAATTAAACAACACAGTGTATATTTTTTCCTAATTCCTTTTAATATTCCAATTAAGTTTTTAACTAATATTAAAATTTAAAATTCAGCGTAAATAAACTATGAATGGTGTGGCACGACACTTATATAATCACATCTCAATTAACCAAATGCCAAAACCTGCTTCATGGTGTCTGAAAGCGAGTCATATCAAAAAGCCTCTAGAAGGCATAGAGTCTAGCTTTCTTGGTTTCCCAAATGAGGAAGCTGTGCTTTGAAGAGATGATTTTCTTCAGCACAACTGCCAGAGAAGAGGCAGAGCTAGCACCCTGGCCTGCCAGGAACTGCTGGCCAGTGTCTGTCATATTAGGCCTCTGCTGATCTCTAGAAGTCAGCTACAGTCATGGCTACGGCTATGGCTACCATTATCACTTTGGCTGTGGCTACAGCCACAGCTATGGCTACCATTATCACTTTGGCTGTGGCTACAGCCACAGCCATGGCTACTGTTATCACTTTGGCTATGGCTTCTGCTACTGCTATGGCCAGTGAACAGTTTTGAACTTCCACCAATGCCAAGTGCTCTCTGAATAATAAGACATGGTCCTGACCTAGAGGAGAGTCTGCCAGTATTTGGTTGCCCAGTGCCAAAAGATCAGTCCTGAAAGCATAGCTGTATTCTAAAAGAAAATACAAATCCCTGTAGAAGAAACACTTAATTCATAGCACAAACTATTATTGCTCTTTTTTTTAAAAAAGGGTCTTTTTTAAAATATAAAATAATATACAGAAATATTTGTCTAGAACATGAAAGGAAGAAGCAGGAGGACCAATTACTGCTCAAGTGAAAGAGGTGGCGGCAGCAACAATTTAGATTGTTGATGTGAGACAGAAAGGCGGTGAGCCACGTGGGAGGCACCAGCCACGCCCATCTAAGAGAGCAGCATCTTCAACTCCACAAAGGGCCTGTTTATCTCCTGTTGTCACTACAGGCAAATTCACTGCTTTAGACTCAGCATCTGTTCTGGTTGGAAAGGACAATTTGTTCCTCTTTAGACATTTCTCTAGGTTTTCTGGATGGATTTTAAATATCCTAGCTTTTTAAGTTATACGGTCCTTTTCCAGTAACTTCAAAGGTAAATCAGGATCAGCATTCACAATGCCTGAGGAAGAGTAAGATGCTAAGAGCTCAGCCCAATGGTGTCATCCCACAGTGTGTGTGTGTGGGGGGCTTCAGACGACTCTGGCAGATGTGCATGCTGTCCTGCCGTATGTGAGGAAAAGGCTGTCCCACAAGTACACAGCTCTGTGGGGAGCCACAGACTCTTCTGCTCCACAAAGAGCAGCTTCCTAAGCGACCAAAGATACCAAATATAAAATAATACCAAAGAGAAAGATGATCTCATTGTGGTTTCTGATAGGCAGCAGAAATAATACAAACACTAGCTAATCTCTGCATGAAAGTCATATCTGGATTATCATTAAACTTTTTTTTAAAAAAAAGAGTCTCATATAGCCTACACTAGCCTTGAATTCGCTCTGTGGCCCAAAATGGCTGAACTTTTGATCCCTCTGCCACTTTCCTGTTCCCCATCACACCCTGTTTATGTGGTAATGGTGACCAACATCACGACCGCTACTAGGCAGGCAATCTCCTAACTGAGATACATCACCAGCACCAAGGTCTTTATTGGGAAATCAGACTTCCGTAGGGGTATATGCCATCTAAAGTATTGAACCTGTGTTGTACTGCAGACGGCAGCGCTAGAGAAGTGACTTATGGCCCTTAGAGGTCCCCTAGAAAACTGTGAGTGAGTCACAGATCATCGGGCATGGAATTATTTGCACTGGTGGAGTTGGCTTTTGCTTTGTTCAGACTGTGACTGTGCCTTGGTTCTTCCCTCTTGAAGAAAGCATTTGAGTTGCTTTGATTTTTACAGGAGCCCACAGCTGAAAGACTTCGAACTTTTTAAAGAGAGTTTGGATTTTTACAGAGATGGGATATTTTTAAGAGACTGAACTTTTGATGTGTTTGAATTTGTAAGAACTGTGCCTTTTAAAGTTATATATGTTTTATATCATGTTATTAATATTAAGGTGCCATCTTGTGGATACATGAGGAAAGAAAATTTCTAACTGAAAAATGATGTTTATGTGTCAAGTTGGCAAAGGGTCAGTTGTATTGGCCAGTTTTACGTCAACTTAACACAAGCTAGAGTCATCTGAGAGAAAGGAGCCTCAATTGAGAAAAGGCCTCCATAAGATCCAGCTGAAAGGCATTTTCTTTTTTCTTTTCTTTTTAATTTAAATTTATTTTTTTAAACAATCTTTTCTCATTTTCCATATCAATTTTAGTTCCCCCTCCCTCCCCTCCTCCTGCTCACCCATCTCTCCCCATCCACGCCTCAAAGAGGGTGAGGCCTCCCATAGGGAGTCAACAAAGTCTGCCACATCACTTGAGGCAGGACCACGGCCCTCCCCCCATATCTAAGTTGAATAAGGTATCCCTCCATAGGGAATGGGCTCCGAAGAGCCAGTTCATGCACTAGGGGTAAATACTGGTTCCACTGCTAGTGACCCTACAAACTACCCAAGCCACACAATGGCTGTTACCTGGAAGTAAGCTGAAATAAACCTTTTCCTCCCCAACTTGCTTTTGGTCATAGTATTCCATCACAGCAATAGAAACCCCAGTTAAGACAGTGACCCATATAGAAATGAGAAAGAAGCACTTAAAAGAAAATTCTACAAGCTAAAGAGTGGGAACGCTTGGGTACACACTTCTGCACACTGTCCTAGACAGTGATGTGGTGAGCAGAGATAATACCTCCCTACACTGCTCCAAGCCTGCTTTGGGCAAATCCAGGGAGACAAATTAACAATCAGTTGAGTTAGTTGGGGGTCTCTTGGTGGGGCTGGTAGTCTCAGCAAGGCTGCATGACACAGTCACATAAGGAGTAAGTCTGGGTGTCCAGGGAGAAGCAGCAGGCTTTGTGATGTTAGGGAAACTCCACAGACAATCAACATTGAAGGAAAGTGGAGGGTCACCCAAAGGTAAGTGTTGGGGCTGTGGTAACATGCAACAGGGTGGTGCCTTTCAGAGCTACACATTCTACATCAGTTCCTCGTGCAGAGGTCTAGGGGAATAGAAGGCTGGAACGTACATTTCTAGTGAATTCCTAGGAAATGAAAATGTTGCTGGTCCTTGGCTCTTTGAGTTGAGTTTCCTAGGAGTTAGGTTAGGGATCTGTATAGGAGCAGTCTCTTGCTTTTGCTCTGACTCTGTGTGTGCGTGCGTGCGTGCGTGTGTGTGTGTGTGTGCGCGCGCGCATGCATGTTGGGCAAGAGAACCTGGAAAGAATTATTTTGCACAGAGGTCAAAAGCTGAGCAGGAATTTAGAAATAGACTCTCAGGGAAAGAAAGATGTTTGATCCAATTGTTGACACATAGGTCCTTGGGGCAGCAGAGTCCCCAGAAGGAATTGGGGTTACACACTGACAATACTAAGTGGGCATAATGTTTGGATTCACAGTTTTTGTATTTTGTGATAGTTAATGAACACTAGTTGAAGGTGGGAAGATTGGAGATGGTCTGGGTAAGAGGCTTTGTCTGTCTTTGTATAAAGACACAGATTTCACATGAATATTGTTGGTGGGGAAGGAGATAAATAGAAAGAGTCCAGAGATAGAGGCAGAATGCAGAGGACTCGGTGACTGGTTTCAGAGAGAAGAGAGACTGGCCAGAGAAAGGAGGGGGATCCAATTATTAGAGATGCCTTTCTTCTGGTGCTGATGCTGGATGTGGGAGATTGTGTAGATACTGACCTTGAGTCCCTGGAAGACTTCCAGAGTTGTTCTCAGGGGGGAAGGAGATGCAAGCTTTGAAGTATATTGTGAGTGGAGTATAAAACTAGAGGGGGTGGTTAATAGCATGCAAGCAGTGATAAAGGTGTAGAAACAGAAGAATGGCCATGGGAGCATTAGCAGGGGGACAGAAGAAAGGAGGGGTGTGGTTTCTTCTCCGTGTGAGACTATCAACCTCCTGGTACTGAAGCACTCACAACTCGTGTGTCTCAGGCATCAGACAAGTGCAGCTGACTAAATAAGAGGGTTTCCCACGGAACTCTTGTCTGCATATAACATATGTGAAATGAACTCCTGCTTCTTGACCATCTCAATGTGGCCAAGTCAGGAGAATTTCTAGTCACGCAAATGCGTGGTTCTCCAGTGGGGGCTCTACCTGGCCATCTGAGAGTAGGAAGCCTCTGACCAGGCGTCATCAGATCTGCCCTGAGTAGCTAGGATCACTCTTTACTCCTAAGGGGGAGAGTTGGGTGTTGTGAAATGGGGACAGTCTGTGTCTATTTGGCACGGCCAAGTGTCTGGTACTTATGTGCAATTATTGTTTTAAGGTTCTATCTGCAGCGATGAGAATGAGAATTTATTAAATCCAGATTTAATATGAAGCCTTACATGCAAAAACTTTGGAGAGAGTCATAGTGTGGCAAAAACCAGACGTTTGTTGTAACTGATGCAGTTATGAATGAGTTGATGTTACATAAATGAAATCCTAAAAATTCCCATCCTACCTGCTTCTGTCGTATTTAGACTCGATATTGACCTTCCTTATGATTTTGTTCTTAGCAAAGAACTCTGGGATCTTTTAGGCTGTCTCCATCGCATCTTCCCTTATACTATTGTGCACACCAGGAGCCCTGCAGGCCAGGTACCTTCTAAATCCCTCCCACTTCTGGGAGCTCCAAGTACAGGCAGGTTGGTGTGCACTGCTGCCCCTAAGTGGACAAGCCTGGGAAGACTTTAACCTTAAGAATATATTTTGGAATATCTTTCTTTGTAGCCTGGACACAATCCTTCACAAACTGGGTGTGGCTAAATTTTTCAGCTACAGTGCTAATCCCCTGCATCAATTACCCAGTACATATCTGCACTACAGTGTTACTGTGAGTCTTCAAAGAAGCAACAGGTAGGGGGAATTAAATAAAACTTTAAAACTCTCTATCTCCCTTTCCACCTTTCTTTCTTTTCTTTGTTTCTCTGTGTAGTCTTAGCTCTCCTGAAACTCACCCTGTAGACTAGGCTGGCCTCAGACACAGAGATCTGCTTTGTTCTGCCTCCCTAGTGCTGGGATTAAAGCCATGTGTTGCCACCGCTCAGAAACTCTTCACTTCTCTAACAGTTTGCGTTCTCGTACTGGATAGAGCTTGATGCTCCCCGAGCCTCTGGGAATTCCCAAGAGGTGAATGATAGCCATGTATCAATGACTCAAAGGTTCCCCAGGACCTAACACTTCCCAAGTCTTTACGTGGAATCCCAAGTGGCCCATGCTTTTTAGACAGAGTTGACCAAGGAGATAATTGGAGAAGGCTTGGCTACAAGTGCCGGCCCTTGTTCAGGTGTCCTACCTGGAAACCTAACGGAAACCTAAACGTCAGTAGCAGCTCCCTGTCTGCCCTTGGGTGCCATCACGGGAATTCAGGGGAAGAGGAGGGAGAGAGGCACGTCCTTACCATTACTACAGCAGCAGCTCCCTGTCTGCGCTTGGGTGCCATCATGGGAATCCAGAGGAGGAGGGAGGGTGGCATGTCCTTACCATTGTCGTTACCTTGCTTGATCTCCTCTGCCGTCCGATCAATCAGCACATACAGAGACCACACCACACAGGTGACGGCGATGACGTGGAATGTGACAGAGCAGAATATTTTCCTTCTCTCACTTGTGGTCATCTGGAGCTTTTCCCACTGCAAGCAGAAATGAGTCACTTACCACCACGTTTATAACCAGAATATTTGGCTTTCAGTTTATGTTCCAGGCAGGGATCTGCAGTGCAAAGTCAGCATCATGTTTTCAGTTTTACACCATGCTGCTGTATTTACGTTAAGTTTTGCATTTGGAGAGCTATGAAATCATTACTGACAAAGGAAAGACAATTTAATTCATAAGAAACAATGTCAGAGTCCCCTCTGTGTGCTGTGATTACCATTAATGAATAAAGAAACTGCTTTGGACCTATAGCAAGGTAGAACTTAGGTAGACAGGGAAAACTAAATGGAATCCTGGGAAGAAGAAGGCAGAGTCAGAGGGTCACCATGGAGCTGCCAGAGTCAGATATGCCGAATCTTTGCAGGTAAGCCACTGCCACATGGCGATATACATATTAGTAGAAATGGGTAAAATTAATATAAGTGTTAGCCAATAAGAAGCTAGAGCTAATAGGCCAAGCAGTGTTTCAATTAATACAATTTCTGTGTGATTATTTCAGTTCTGGGTGGCCAGGATGAACAAGCAGCTCCTCTTCCTCCATTTGGCATGCCAACATAGTGGACTAAATGCATGTAATACTATTTTTAGGTTTGTTTTTTTAAAAAAAAAAACATTTTCAGTGGATGTCCTATTCTCCAAATAGATGAAGCCAGTCTCCATCTCAGCCTGCAATATGAGGTAGGTTCCCAATACTGTATGATTTTGGCTGGTGTGGTGGTGGATGGTTCAGCTTGTAACAGTTGGGCATGGTAGTTTGTGACTCTAATTCCAGAATGGGAAAAGCAGAGACAGAAGGGCACTGGGGCCCACTGGCCAGGCAGACTGCCAGAACTGGTGAGTTCTGGTTCAGTGAGAAACGCTGTCACAAAACAAAACAACAACATAGTGGAGCATGGTGGGTGAAAACACACGTGTGCGTACATGTTGCAGTCACATGTGCATGCGCACGCGAGCACACACACACACACGAGCACACACACACACACACACGATAATAAAATAGTATGCTTTTCAGAAAACATTTGTTTCAGCTTCAGCCCATTGCAGTACCACGTTAACAAGCAGTGACTGGCAGTTTTCGCTCCATGGATCACCATGTAACTGGGTGAGTGTCCTGTGCTTGGTAGGACAATTGGACAAGGATTTAGAGGAGGCTTGAGAGCTGCAAGGGGAAGTTAATGCCCTCTGTTTAAAGCTATCCCAGAGAGATAACGGTTCACATTGGAGAACTGGAAGGAGAACCTGCTGCGTCTCTCAGAGTGCCCTTGACTCTCCGCTGAGTGAAAGCCACAAATGCGCCAACCATCACATGTCCCCGAGTCCCACTCCTCAGAAAGCTGGTGACTGCCCCATCAGTCAGCAAAACAAGAAAGGTCACAAGCTTTAGACATGAAGTATAAATGAAGGTTTATTTATCATAGTTTGAAACAAGTATTTTCAACTTTTAAAGTCCTTGCAGCGGTAGGGTCACCTTTGCATGCTGGGAATATTTATTTTTGTTGCTTGAGTTTCCAGATTTTATGAACTAGTATGCAAAGCTTTTTAATAAGCCCTGATTCTTTATGTCGTTGCTTAAGCAAAACACTTGGAATTCCTGAAGACTCCTCTCCTTCCCTGCCCTAGCAACATGCTGGATTCAATATAGTTCAATTAAAAGCAGGAAGGACATTTATCTAGGTCCAGGATCAGTCACTAGCTGGAGGTATTTACTTTGTCTGGACCCTGCTTGCCTCATGCTCAGGAAAAGAATTTGTGGTGGCCAGCAGGGCAGGGATTGAGACTAGGGGCAAGAATCCAGGTTTGGGGGGCAGGGATCCAGGCTGGGGGGAGGGATTCAGGCTGAGTGGACAGGTGCCATTCTTTGCTTGGCCCTGAGGTCTCTTGTGATCCCTGATAAATTCTGCACTTCCAACATTCTTGGTTAAAGGTAGACATCACTTCTGCCAGCATTTTCAGTGGCTAGCTATCTGGGCATCAATATTTTGCTGCATAGATCCAGGGATTGCCCTTTTGATCCTTGTGTTTGTTCTTTTCCTCTTTGCCATCCGGGTATCAAGAGCATCATGACCAGAAAGAATATCCACAATCATCCTGCAACTTCAAGGAAGAAAAGTGATCTCAGGTCAAGTTAGCTGCAGCTAGCCTTGTAGCATCCTATCCCACCCAAGGAACAGACACTAGTGGGAAGTGATCAATTTGGAATTGTGAAAATCTGAGCACTGGATTTCAGCAAAACTGCTATCATTTCTGAGAAAGACTGATTTTAAGATCTTGTTCCATGTTTGATATTTCCGTAAAGTTAATTGGAACAACATATAAATCAAGGAATATTACCATTTGCCAATAGCATCTTGTGATTTGATAACTATTTCTCAAATCACCCTGGTATCAAAAAAGATGTGAAGTTGTACAGTAATCAATTATTTCTGTACAGAGATCTTCTGTAAGCTAGTGCAGGATATTAACTTCAGTAAACACATACAGATACACACACACACACACACACACAGAGTCCACCCTCAATCAGAAAACTGGCTTAAAAAAACATAACCATCCGGGCTTCTGAGACTGGAGAGGAGGCTCGGTGCTCACTGGCCTTGCCAGGGACCTTGCCAAGGTCTTGGTTACATCGAGTCCTTCACAACCACCTGTGACTTCAGCTCAAGGTGATGTCGTGCTCCCTGGCTTCCCTGGTAGGAAGGCACAGAGATACCTGGAAATACAGATGAACAGCAAAAAAAATCGGGGCTTACATCTGAAAAGCAATTTTATGACATTAAATACATTGTCTAACATCAGGGGGTCTAAAAAAATGCCAGGAGTGGATAGGGTAGGAACAAATCATTGGCAAAGATCCCCATGCCGGGCAATAGGAGCTCAGAGGCTGTTGCGTGTTAGTGAAATTAGAAGTGACATTGTAAGGAGAAAGTCTAGGAAGGTCATCAACTTTTTCCACAGTGTAGATGCAGGACCACAGCGCCCTCTGCCATATGAAGACATTATTGCATGTGGGCCTCTCCACAGGGCCTCCCAGAAATCAAGGCATTAATCAATTGTTCACGTCTGCTCAGGTCCGTGTACAAACTTTTTGACAAAGCGTGTGTCATAATGGCAAATAGATGGAGGAGGTAAGGGTACAAGATTTATTTTAACAAGTTATGAAGGTACTGTAGTTTAATATTTGCGATGTTGAAATTGAGTCAGTTGCAAAGTTGGTTGGTAAAGACTAAAGTAAAACACTGAGGAAACCCACATTGCCTCTGTCTCTCTCCCAATGCCATAAAGCAATGGGTGACTTGTGCTCCCTGATGAGCTTTGTGACACTCGGAACATCTCCTGCAGAGGCTCCTCCAGTTCTCAGAGCTTTTCCCGCTATCAGCACCAGGTGACCTGGTAAACCTGCACATCACCCGTCCCACGGGGTGTCGCCATGTAGCTCAGGCTAACCTTCGATTCACAATCCTCCTGCCTCAGTCTTTGGAGTGCTGATCTCACAAGAAGCTGACCTCATCACGCTTGGCTCCTTTCCCACATCTCTTTAATTCTACCACTTTCTATCTTCCTGTCATCAGAGACAAGTTTTCCTCCGTACCCTGAAACCACATCAACTACGGATGGCCAAACAAACTGCCCTCCGTAGCTGGCGAGGACTTTGCTTTCAGACTTCACATCCCCTGGTCTTAGGTCCTTGTTGTTTTCATCACCCTTGACCTTTGCTCTCTCGCTGAGACGACCAAACATCGAAGCATTAAGCATAATTGTTTTATTCCTTCCTTCCTCCTTCCTTCTCTCCCTCCCTTCATCCCTCCTTTCTCTCTTTCCTTTCTCCCTCCCCACATTCCTTTCTTTCCTAATTCTCCTATGTATCTCTCCCATTTCTAACATAACCCAGAATTTCTAGAGACTCTATACTCTGATAGCTCAAATGATGCTCCTTGGTGGCACCAGTCTCTACGGGTTCTTGGCAGTATTTTGTTTTTATACAGTCAGGGCTAGGAGTTTCCAGGCATCTGTTTCAACTATTGCCATAATTTTATTTGCATAAATTCAAAGCTGCATTTTAACTGTTTGTAATTTTCTGAGACTTCTTGTATTATTACTGTGGAGTTTGTCATATACAACAGGTCTGAAATGCATTGCATTCTGTAGATTCCGTAACACAATCCATCATGTGAATGAGAGTTTATGCACACCTCTCAAAGGTTCTGTGGCGTGACACACTAGAGAAGTTTCTCGAGGTTCCAATCTAGAGCGGCAGTTCTGAAGAGTGTTCCCCAAAATCAGTCAGGGTGCTGGGGAGCTTGTTAGTAATCCAGTGTTTGGGGCTCCACCTCACAGTTTCCAAATTGGAAATTTTGGCAACAGGGCTCCTGTAATCTGATTTTTTTCAATTATTTAGTGAGTGAGTAACTGAGTGTGCACACATGCCACAGGATGGCTGTGGAGGTCACAGGACAGCTCTATCCTTAGACTGTGTGGATTCTTAAATTGAATGCTGGTGCCCAGGTTTGGCAGCAGGGCCCTCTACCCACAGAGGCATCCCAAAGGCCTGTGATCCTGGTGTTAGAGGCCCTGACCCACTGAGGCGTCCCGAAGGTCTGCGATCCTGGTGTGAGTGAGCCTTCTGGTTACTGTGACACAGCTGAAAACCTGAGTTCCAATGAGGGTCTTTTGTAGACTAGTAGAGTGGCCTTGGCGGAGTGCAGAAACAGTGCCTGTCACTCCCCAATCACAGACTAGGGAATGTGACAGAATCAGCAGGACTTGACTGTCTATAAAGTGAATATATTATGCTGAGTAAAAGGAAATCATATAACCAGTGAATTTGTTTAGAATAAAATGGTTGGCAGTCAGTTCATTGCTCACTAAAACAAGCAGTTCCATTGCAATTTTAGTTTTACTTTCTAAATTAATGTTGAAGTGACAGGAAAACCTATTAAAATAGAATCATGTTACAGTTTCAAGTACTTTCGGAGGGAACCAAATCACAGAGTCTGAACATTTGTGAGGAATAACTTTTGAGATAAAAAGTCACAGCTACACCTGTAGCCAATCATTTAAGAACACCAGAAGAGAAAGTTTACCTCTTCAAATCTTTAGTGGAATTCCTAAAAGTTTGATGGATGCTAGGAAACAGGAAAGCCACCCTGAGACAGAGTAGCTGGTTGAGGTTACTGAGTAACAGAGGCAGTTACTATCAAAGACAAGTCAGAAAGTGTCCCTGATGTGAGCCTATCCTTACAGAACGACACCCAACTGTCCATATGGATGCCCAGGCTTTGTTACTGATAACTAAACCCTTATATGTTTTATCTGTGAATATTGATGTTGTTTGGCACCTCTGTACATGGACCATAGTGGAAGGACAGTGTGTGTGTGTGTGTGTGTCTAGTTCCACTGTTTCTCTTGACAATAGGGACAAGAAGAAAGGGTTTTGTATCATGGCATTGCAGGGAAACACATACAAAGAAATTTTAAATGGAAACAGGAAGAGATGACCCACATATCCAGAGGCACCTGTGAAATACCCAATCAAAAGAGAAATATTGTGTTGTCATTTGAGGAGTTTGTACATGGGTTAGTTTAGGATTGGAGGAAGTCATGGGTATCTGGTTGAAATAAAAATAATATTGCAGGCAGTTAGCCATCTTACTAAAATTGACAGCTTAAGTTTACTCTAAAGGAGAACAGTTGAGAATCTCAAATCAATAGCCTTGTGTGACTAATGCTCAAATTGAGTCTCCTTTTGCCTTTTGAACTCTCGAGTAACAGGAATTCTGCAAACAAGGCAGTAAATGTGCTCTGTTCTGGGAGGCTGCTATAATTACAAGTACTTTTCAGTGTTAGTTGTGAGTAATCTGGATTGTCAACTTGATAGGATTTGAGGTCACCATGGAAACACATCTCCAGTTGTGTCCGTGAGAGATTATTTAGATTCTGTTAATTAATTGACATGGGAAGATCTACTCTGAATATGGGCAGTACTATGCCAGTCTGGGGTTCCAGGACAGAGAGAGAGAGAGAGAGAGAGAGAGAGAGAGAGAGAGAGAGAGA
>LOJH01016881.1:0-18531 GCA_001685095.1 Ellobius talpinus
GAGCAAAGAGGTCAAGACTATGATGGGTACACCCACTGAAACAGTCTACCTGAGTTAATGGGAGCTCACAAACTCCAGCAGGACTGGGAAGGAACAAGCACAGGACCAAACTATTCCCTCTGATTGTGGTTGACAGCTGCATGGCTGGGGCAGACTGAGGGGCCACTGGCATTGGCACCAGGATTTATCCCTACTGCATGTACTGGCTTTTGGGGAACCCATTCTCTTTGGATGGATACCTTGCTCAGCCTAGATATAGTAGGGAGGATCTTGGACCTTCCCCAAAGCAATGTGCCTTACCCTCTCTGAGGATTGGATGGGGTGGAATGGGAGGGTGTGTGGAAGAAATGGGAGGAGGGGAGGGAGAGGGAACTTGGATTGGTATGTATAATAAAAAAGGATGGTTTGTTTTCTTTTTAAGAAAATAGAGATAAATAAAATTATGGCACAAAACATCCAGGAAATCTGGGGCACTATGGAAAGAGCAAATCTAAGAATAATAGGAATAGAGAAAGGAGAGAAAACCCAGGTCAAAAGCACAGAAGATATTTTCAACAAAATAACAGAAAAAAATTTCCTAACTTAAGAGGTACAAGAAGTACACAGAACCCCAAATAGTCTGGATCAGAAAATAAATTACCCTTAGCACATATCAATCAAAATACTAAATGTACAGAACAGAGAAAGACTATTAAAAACTGAAAGGGAAAAAACCAATTAGGTCTATTTTCTGTTAGACAGGCCTAATAGAAAAATAAATGTTGTTTTCTGTGAAACTCTAAAAATCAGAAGGGCATGGAAAGACATGTTCTTCAGATCTAAGAGACCACAGATGTCATCCCAGATGACCATATCCAGCAAAACTTTCAGTATCAATAGATGGAGAAAAAGTCATTCCATAGTAATACCAAATTTAAGCAGTATTCATCTATAAATCCAGCTTTACAGAAGGTGCTAAGAAGAAAACTTCAATCACACCCAAGAAAACACAGGTAATAAGTAAATTTAGATCAGTAAGCCAAAAAGAGGGGACCCACACCACAACACAGTAAGTCCTCACAGATATAAGAAAGCTGAACTGGCACCCAACAACCCATCTGATCATCACTGATTAAAGTGGAGTATCAACAACAGGAAGCTTACAAATTCTTGGAACCTGAACAACACACTAAGGAATTTAAAGACTGGGTCAAGTCAGATAATAAGAAAGAAATTTAAAACTTTTAAATCAAATAAAAATACCTAAACTTATGGACACAATGAAGGTGTTTCTAAAGGGCAAGCCCACAGCACTAAGTGCCTACACTGAAAACAAAATAGGGAGCCCATACTAGTAACTTCAAAACACCCCTCAAACTCTAGAACAAGAAAAGAAGAAATCATATACAAAAGGAGTGAATGGCAAGAAATAATCAAACTCAGGACTGAAAGTAATATAGTTAGATAAAAATAAACAAACAAAAATAATACACAGACTTAGTGAAGCAAAGAATCAGTTCTTTGAGAAAAATCAATAAAATTGACAAACCCATAGCCAAATTAACTGAAAGGTGAAAGGAGAAGATGCAAATTAACAGCATTAAAGATGAAAAAGGAAGACCAAAACAATTTAGTTTTCCACTAAATTGAAAAATGCAAAAGGTATTTTCTTGATATATACAACCTACCAAAGTTAAGTCAAGATCAGACAAACAATTTAAATAGATCTATAACCTCTAGTGAAATAGAAGCTGTAATTAAAAGTCTACCAACAGCAACAAGAGAAAGGCCAGGACTAGGTGGTTCTACCAGATGGTAGAGCAAAATTCTACCAGCCTTTCAAAGAAGAATTAGTGCCAATAATCCTCAAATTATTCCACAATATAGAAACAGAAAGAGCATTGCCCAATTTATTTTATGAAGCCATAGCAACCCGAATAACCAAACCACATAAAGACCCAACAAAAAAGAGAATTACAGACCAATTTCCCTTATGAACATAGACGCAAAACTCATATTTGCAAATTGAATCCAAGAACACATCAAAAGATCATCCATAGTGTTCAAGGAGGTTTCATCTGAGAGATGCAGGGTGCTTCAACGTACCTAAACCGATAAATATAATCAACCTTATAAATCAGCTGGGAAAAAAGATCATCATATTTAAAAGCACAAAAAGCCTTTGACAGGATCCAACACCCCTTCATCACAAAAGCCCTAGAAAGAGAGATTAAAGAGTCCTACCTCCACACGACAAAGGCAGTTTACAGCAAACAACAACCTAAAAGAAGAAAAACTCAAAGCATTTACACTAAAATCAGGAACAAGACAATGTTTCCCACTCTCCATACCTATGAAGTCTTAAGTACAACAATAAAACAGTTGAAGGAAAACAAGTGAATACAAATACAAAGGTAAGGCTTCGAAGTATCTTTATTTGTGGATGATATGATAGTATACCTAAATGACTCCAAAAATTCCACCAGGTACTCACTCCTGCAGCCAATAAACACTTTCAGCAAAGTAGTTAGCTATAAAATTAACTCACACAAAATCAGCATTCCTTCTACATACAAATGACAAGCAGAGTGAGGAACCAATCAGGGAAACAATGCCCTTAACAACAACCTCAAATAATATAAAATATCCTGGGGGTAACTCCAACCAAGCAAGTGAAACGTTTGTATGGTAAAAACTTCAAGTCTTTGAAGAAAGAAATTGAAGAAGATACCAGAAGATGGAAAGATGGTCCCAGATCAATAAGATTAACATTGTAGAAATGCTTATCCGACCAAAAGCAATCTTCAGATTCACTGATATCCCTATCAAAATCCCAACATTAATTCTTCACAGAACTTGAAAGAATAATTTTCAACTTCATATGGAAACACACACACACACACACACACACACACAAAAACCAGCAACAAACAAAATAAAATAGGATAACTAAGACAATCCTAAATAATACAGGAACTGTTGAAGGTGTCACCAGTCCTGGCCGTACATTTTACTTCAGACCTATAGTAATAAAAACAGCATGGTATTGGCACAACAGCAGGCATGTTAGTCAATGGAAGCAAATTGAAGACCTAGACATAAATCCACACACCTATGAATGGTTTTTTTTATATAGAAGCCAGAAATATACACTTTATAAAGACATTATCTTCAACAAATGCTTCTGGTAACCCTGGATGACTGCACATAGAAAAATACAAGTAGGCCCGTACCCATCACCCTGCACAAATTAAGACTACATAAACCCAGATACAATGAACCTGATAGAGGAGAGAGTGGGGGGATATCCTTGAACTCATTGGCACAGGACAGGACTTTCTGAATGAAACACCATTAGCACAGGCACTAAGGTCACAATTAATAAATGCCACTTTATGAAACTGAGAAATTTCATGGTAATGGGTGTAATCATTCACACAAAGTGGCAGCCTATAGAATGGGAAAGATTTTTCCCAACTGCAGTCTGATAGATGGCTAATATCTAAAACATATAAAGAACCCAAAAAACTGGAAATCAAGAAAACAATCTAATATAAAACTGGGGTACAGACCTAAACAAAGGAATCTCAAAGGAGGAAACTCAAATGGTTGAGAAACACTTAAAGAAATGTTCAGCATCCTTACTCATTAAGGAAATGTAAATCAAACTACTCTGAGATTTCCTCTTACAGTCTTAATGTCCAAGATCAATAAAAAACAAATGACAGTTCATGCTAGTGAAGATGTAGAGCAAGGGGAATATTCCCACATTACTACTGGGAGCTCAAACTTGTACAGTCACTATGGAAATCAGTGTAAACTCTATATCCTATCACAAATAGACTTATTCAACCATGTTCATTGCTGCTTTGTTCATAATAGCTAGACACTGCAAATAGACTACATGTTCATTAATGAATGAATAGGTGAAAATAATGTAGTACATTTACACAATGGAGCATTACTCAGCCATTTTAAAACTGAAAAAAAAAAAGAAATTCACAGGTAAATACATGGAGCTAGGGGGAAAAATCATCCTGGATGAAATAATCCAGACCCCCAAAAAGACAAATACGGTATACATTCATTTGTTTGTGGATGTTGGTGGTTAAGTCTTTGATAAGCAGGCTACAATCCACAGAACCACAGAGATTAGGTATAGAGTAAGGGACTGGGAGGAGGACTAGATTATCCTAAAGAAGAATAAATAGAACAGTTAGTGATGGATGAATGGGGTGCTGGAGTGGTAGGGAGATAAGGAAGGGTTAAGGGAGGAATATGGTGAGGGACCACTGAAACTAAAGGCCACTTAAAAGGTTGTATGGAAATCTAATATAATAGAAGCTTCTTAAAATATATACATATATAAAAATGATCTAAATGAAATAACCAAATAATGGGGGAGACAGAGTTCCATCTAAATATTTCTCATCAGCAAATAAATTCTCCAATTCTGGAAATGGGTCACATGTAATTGAGTTTTTGGCCAAAGGGGTCCCATGGGAACCCTCAAGCAACAAGGCTGTTGTCAAGGTTGTTGGTTGTTCTCTACAAACTGATGGTAAGGCCCTATTGCCGAAGACAGCACCTACATAACTCATTGAATATGGAGTAGGTGAGAAGATGACTACCTACTAGAACCTTCATCCCTATTGACTAGTGTTCATGGTACTTTGCATTAATACTGTGGGAAAAAGTAAACGTCAATCCGGTTACAAATCCTTTGCTCTAAAATGCTCAACTGCGTGTAAGATGTGCAGGCACATTAGTGGCATAAAGCTTGTGGCAGTAAATAACCAATATTTGATGAGATCTAAGGCCCACCTAACCACAAATGAAAAACTATTTCTCTCCAATGGAGTCTCACTCAGTAAACAAACCACTCTTAAGGCCAGACTCCATGTCCACCAGTAGACAGAGGGTAACACAAAACAAAATCTATGGCATTTTTGAGGTAATTTTGTCTGATAACACTTTGTCTGGGTATTTTTTTTCTTAACCTATAAGTCTTTGATAATGTATTACGGTTTCTGTTTTCTGTGTGTGCTAATGTGTAAGTCTCTAGGTCTATATATTTTTTCTTCCTCGTGCTTTTTCTTTGCTTTTCTCCTCATTTGCTTGTTTTGACCTATTTAGATTTGTTTGCTTTTATCTTGTTTTGCTTAATTTTAAAAAAATTTAGATGCTAATTTATTTTTAATGAGAGAGCTAGAAAGGACGTGGATGTGCACGGGTAAGGAGGTGGGGAGAATATTGAAGGAGTTGGAGGAGAGGGAACCATAGTTATAATATATTGTACCAAAAAATCAATTCTCCATTAAAAGATTCCTAATAAGTCACAAATAAACTGAACTTTCCTTATTCTCAAATAAGTAAGTAACTTTAGAATTCTATTCGGTCATCTATAATCTCTCTCCATAATATTTGGCTTTGTTTCTCAAGTAAACTCTGAAATCATATTCCATCATCTTCTTTGAAATATGGCCCTCATTTAAAATGTACTGACTTTAGTGCACATCCATTGCTTGACTTTTCTCAAGTCACTAGGGTGCTAATTCAAAGTGGGGCTTCCAGAAAGCTGAGTACTTGCAGAGGAACTGATATCAATTCCCTCCCCTCCCTTCAGTACTCTTCTTTAAGTAGCTCTGATTTTAGATACTAGGAGTTAGGTGTTGGAATATGGACATGATATCAGTGGACTTGTAAGTAAACCAAACCATGAATAGCATCTCATCCGTGCCCTGTTTGTTCTCCACACCACTATAAGCTTCATGTGAAAAGAAGGGGTTTTTAATGGCCTGTAATCCAGCACCAGGGACAGAGAACTGTGCTACTAGTGTGCACAAAACCAAACTGAGGATTTCCTCAAAGATTTGCAAGCCAATGTAAGTTCAAAGTTCTCTTTTGGTGGAAAATACAGATATCGGGAGACAGAGACACTGATGATGAATCTTAACTTTGCTCTTAATATCAGCACTAATTATGTCAAGTCATTAGCTCCTTTAACTTGCTTCCAGTGAAACTGGTGGGGATGACACATAAGATCCTCATTTTGTTAATACTCAAAGTAGTTCTGTCCATCTTTCCCACAGATAGGACTATCCATACAATTTGGAATGTAGAATACAGTTAAATAACTAGAACTTGGGAAAACTAAATCAATTACATATAAATATTATTGAGGGATTCATGCTACCAGAGCTGTCCAGGTCAACTATGATTGAGCTCAAGTTGGTACCTGTATCTGTTAGGCTTTTTTTTTAGAAGCAAATGCTTAGAAGCAAATTGGGAAATAGGCTTGTGAAGGGTAAAAGGAGAGCATCAGAGCCAGCAAGAGCAGACTCAGCATCCACTGAAGGAGTGATGACATTCAGTGATGAGTTAGTGTGGGAAGAGCCCCAGCAGTATAGTTCCAAGAAAATCCCTCAGGCTGCAGGGGAGTCTCGAAGCAACAGCTGCTTAGCAGCCACTGAGGAGCAGAAACTAACAATACCCCCATTGTAGTTAGTCACTGACTGGCGGCAGCCCAGGGAAAACTGGTCTGAGTGTGGGATCCGAGGAGGTGGTCCCTTGAGCTGTCAACCTACCAGTTCACACAATGGCTCGTGAACGAGATCTCAGCATTGCCATAAAACATGCACACGTGTGATAAAACTCAGAAAAGGCTTCCAAAAAAAGTTTCTTTCTTACCATTGCTTTATAATATTGAACTGCATCCTGGCCTCTTCCAACTCTTACACAATTCTACCTTTTCCAGTTCCACTCTTCATTCCAAAACGTTTACCATGAATCAGATTCTGACCCCTTCTCCCCAACTCTTTAATGACCTCTTAATGACCTGAAAATATGCATTTTCTTACAGCCCCAACTTTTCAAGTATAAACCAAAAACCCCTCCTAGAAATGCCAATATAGTGATTTCAATCCAACTTGAATTGGCCTTATCAAAATATGCAAAAGAAAACTAAATGCAATCATTTCCCACTTCCACGTGGTTACCAATGTGACTCAATATAATCATTCCCCACCAAAGATGTCACACCTGGAAAAGTTGAGCCTTCCTCTCCCTTTGTTGCATAGAATGACTATTGGGGGTTTTCAGTCATATCCAGACTCCTATCCACAGCATAACAGTCAATGTCTTCCCGTCCTAATATCACATTGTGACAGTAGTGTCCTCCCATCAGTCTCACTCTTTGAAATAAGGGAAGTATCCAAGCAGCATTTCAGTGTTGGTGTCTTAAAGAAGGTTTAAGATGACTATTAACATCCAACATCTGAGCAGCATTTGGGAGCCAGGAGTAGTTTTTCAAGCAGAGGGAAGTTAAAGTTCAACACCTGGGAAAACCTTTTGAATGATGTCAGAAATGGAAAAGCAATTTAAAGCCTTGTGGGAAAAGCATTGCAAAAAATCTTTCTAGATTGTTCTTATTTTGCTATCATATTTCATAATATGGCATGGAGTTTTCGAATGACCTCCTACATAATTATTTCTAGATACAAGGAAATTCTCTTTAAAATTAAGCTTAAGTTTTAACATATGGAAAAGTGGTACAATATTTTATTGCATCCATAGAAACAATAACATTTAACCTGTGAATTTTAGCATTCAATAGGGAACTGTTAGTTTTTTTAACATATCTGCAAGGTCTTGCACAGATAAGGACTTCAGAATAATTAATGCTAACCAGAAATTAGAGAAAGCAACAGTACTTGTTGCCTGCAACCCTGCATGTGTGGGTCAGATTCAAATTAGTCTCAGAGCTTTAGCTACAAGCCAGATGCTCCAGAGCGAACACATAGAACTCCATCTCCAGCCACCCTCTCTCCTCTGTATTCCAAGACTGCCTTTACTTCTCTTCGAAGTAAATGCAACCAGAACAGAATGCACAGCCTCCCCTCAAATGCAAAGAACGAACTGAGGTTCCCCTAACCAAGAAAAGCACAGTGCAACTTTTCCACCTAGAATTGCCTGGTATCCACCTTTTATATTCTTTTTCTCTGCTGAGATGAACCGTAACTTCAATCGAAATATTTTCTTTCACCTGGCCCTTGTGCTGGAAAAACTGGACGGTACAACTGCATGCCTCCAAAGAGACTGCCTGCCTTGGTCCTGACTTTCTCCTTTCACCTTTCCTTCCCAAATTGCTAAGCTGCATGGATTCATATAATTTTGTTGAATATTTAGGAATGAGCTGCTAAGGAAATGCAAATAGTGACATGCAGACAAAAATGCATACACTGTTTCAACCCACCAGATACTCTTCAGTCAAGGTGTCCCACACCACTCAAGGCTACTTCCTCCTATGAGAAGTAATATATGTAATTATTGTGCAATGTAGAAACACGTCAACAAATCTATCCTTAGGAGTGTGCTGAAGAATGGTTTACCCCACGCTCATTGCTCGTTTGCCCCTATTGTGGTGTTGCCTACCACTCCCTAGGATTAAAAGAACATTTAGCATCACAAAACTCACCGTCTGTGCATAATTCCTAATACTCTTGTCAATGCTTTCCATTCACAAAATGGCAGAATCATATTCCTTTTCTGTCAAAGAACAAATATAATTTTTTTCCTTTTTCAAATTTTATTTTTATTTAAACATTACATCATTTCAGCCTTTCCTTTCCTCTGTCCAATCCTTCCTCTCTCCATCTGGAAATCATGGCTTCTTTTTCTTTAATTATTTTTACTACACATGTACACACAAACACATACACAATTAAACGTATAAATACAACCTCCTCACTCCACTTAGTGTACTTGTGAGTGTGTGTAATTTCACGGTTGAGAACTTGGTATTTTGTAACCAATTAGTGGGCTCATCCCTAAGAAAGACTGTTGCTCTTGCTCTCAGCTCTCGTTCTCATTAGTTCCCGTAGTTACTTGTCTATGAGTAGGACCCCATGAGAACTCCCCTTCCAGGTTAGCCGTCTGTTGGTGGTGTGCTTATTTAGATAGCCATGTTGAGAAATCATGGAGGAACTTTCCTGTCATTTTTAGAAGCTGGATTGCCCCATTAGGTTTCCTGGTCCTCTGTAAGGCTCTTACAGTCTTTCCACTCCCTATTCTGCAATGTTCTCTGAGTCTTGAGTGTAGGAATTGTGTTGCAGATATATCAGTTGCGCCTGAACACCCATGTTCAATTGTTCTCTGCTTTTGATTAGTTGTGACTTTTTTATAATGGTCTCTGTCTGGTGGTCTGTTTCAAAAAGAGCTTATTTTGATGAGTGGTCAAAGCTACACCTATCTGTGAATCTAAAGATAAGTATGTAGAATACAATTAGGAATTTTTCTGGATTAGGAAAGCAGGAGTTGTTCTCACGGACCCAGGGCCTCACTAGCCCTGAGTCGTTTTCTAGGTTTTCAGTACCAGACATTATTTTCCCTCTTATCGAGTGAGCTGTTGGTTACTACCAACATAGGCGTGCCACCACTGGACCTTCAGGGTTATCGTGCCAAGCTGCTTGCTGTTGGGTTTCATAGGCCTTCTTTTCAGGTAGGACTCTAAGTTAACTTGCAGCTGGGGAGAACCATTGATTGCTTCCCTCTCTTGGAAGCTTATATAACATGTTCCAGTACTGTGAAAGGCAGTCCTCAGGAAGAAGCCTTTCAAGTCAGACCCACCCAGTCCTCCATGTCTTGTTTCCAAAGTACATGGTGTCTTCAACAATAAGAACATCAATACATTATGGGAAATGACCATGGGCAAGAGCAATACTCTATATAGTTTGGAAGTCACTTGGCATCCATGACTAACAACTTAAAAGGAGGGTTTCTCATGCTTGGCATTAGGGGTTTTGTAATAATATAGGCTATGGATCATGGAGGGAGTTTTATCAGGCCAGGTGATATAACTTCATTTAAACATGTACACATAGATTTATATATGGTTTATGTAATTTGGGGTAAATAATTAATAATATGATACATATAGCTTTTTCAGACATCCCTATGGTTACTTAACCATCTTCTTTCCCTCTCCTCTGTACTGACATCAGCACCCTTGAATTAAAGTAGCTTTCATTTGACTCACTTCCCCCTTCATACCTCTTATATCCTGCTATCCCATTGTCTAGATTCTCCCCTTAGGGCCAGCCCCCTTTCAGACTCCTAGCTTCCACAGTGGTTACTCCATGCCTCCTATCTGAAGATGTGGCACTAGGAACCACAGATGAGAGAGAACATTTATCTTTCCAGGTCTGGGGCATCTCATTCAATATGATCTCATCTAGTTCTATCCATTCATCTACAAATTTCATGGCTTTATTTTTCTTTACTTTATTTTTCGTGGTGATAAATATACACTACTAAATATAAATAAAATTTATATTTTATTTATATTTCGTAGTGTATATTTATCACCCTTCATCATCTATTCATCTGTTGAAGGATGCTGTAGTGGCTTGGATGAGAATGGGCCCCATAGACTCATATTTGAACGCTTGGTCTTTGCTTGGCAGAACTCCTATTGGGAAGAATTGGAAAGTGTGGACTTGTCGGAGGAAGTGTGTCACTGGGGAGATGTTTTGAGGTTTCAAAAGCCCATGCCAGACCCAGTCTCTTTTCCTCTGCCTACTGCTTCTCCAGTGCCATGCTTACCTACCTGTTGTCATGTTCCTAATCATGATGGGCGTGGACTCACCCTCTGAAACTGTAAGCAAACCCCAGTTAAATGATTTGTTGGTCACAGTGTCTCTTCACAGCAAAAGAAAAGTAATTAAGGAAGACATTTATGTTGATTCCGTTTCCTAGCTTCTGTGAACAGAGAGGCAATGAACATTGTGAGCAAGTCCCTGTGGAGGAAGCTGTCGAGCCCTTTGGGCGCATATCATAGTGTATCTGGATCATGTGGCAGATTCATCTTTAGAGTTTCAGAAGTTTTCCCCACTGGTTTACAGAGTGGCTGGAGAAGTGTTCGACCCCATCAACAAACAGTAAGTGTTCATGGCACTTTTGAATGGGTTATAAGTTTTGCTTCGTTTTTAAGTCTTTGTTTTTTGAGTTCTTTGTATATTCTGGATGTTAATCCTCTGTTAGATGTACAGCTGTCAATGATTCTCTTTCATTTTGGGGTTTCCTTTTTACTTTATTGGTTGTTACTTTAGTTGTTCAGAAGATTTTTAAATTCATGAGGTTCCACTTGTCAATTGTTGATCTTAATTCCTGGGCAAATGGAGTCCTATTCGGAAAAGACTTCACTACACCAATATAATGTGGTGTGTTGCCTATGTTTTCTTCTAGAAGTTTCGGTGTTTCTTGGTTCACATTTAAGTCTGTGATCCACTCAGAGTTTGTTTTTGTCCAAAGTGGTAAATATAGACCTAATTTCTTCCCAGTTTTTCCAGCATGTTGGTGGAATCTTTGTCATAGCTATGCATACTTGTGTTGGGATATATTTTGTCCAGTTGGTCTACATGTATGTTCTTATACCAGTAGTATACATACATCATCATCATTATTACTCTGTAATATATCTTCATGTCAGAAGTGGTAATCCCTTCAGTAATTTTTTTCTTCAGAAATTTTGAAATGTGGTGTCTTTTGTGGTTCCAAATGAATTTTAAGATTTTTTTTCTATTTCTGTGAAGAATGAGATGGGACTTTTGATTGGGATTATATTGAATTTGTAAATAGGTTTTGGTAGAAAGATCATTATTATAATATTAATCTTGCCAGTTCATAAGCATGGGATATCTTCCCATTTTCATTGAAGAGGTCTTTCATGTTCTTGCTTAGATTTATTCTGAGATATTTTATTGTCTTTGAAGCTATTGTGAATGGGGGTTTGTCCACAATCTCTGTCTGCATATTTGCAGGTGCTGAAAGCTCCTGTATTTTGCAAGTTAATTCAGCCACTTTCCTGAAATTGTTAATTATTTCTAGGAGTTTTTTTTTCTGATAGAACTTTTGGATCTTATGTTTAATATCATGTCATTCACAAAGAAGTAAAGTTTCACTTCTTCTTTTCCTAGTTGTATCTCTTTAATTTCTTTTCTTGCTTTATTTGTCCAGCTAGTGCTTCAAGCACAATATTGAGAATGAGTGGTGGAGTGGGCAGTCTTGTCCCATTCCTGATTTCAGACTTCAAGTCTTCCCCATTTAGGATGATGTTGATCGAGGGCTTTTCACATAGCTTTTATTAAGTTGAGGTACGTTCCCTCCAGTCCTAACCTCCCTAGGACTTTAATCATGACAGCATGCTGGAATTTGTAAAGCTTCTCTTCATATCTGTTGATACAATTAAGTGATTTTTATCCGAGTCCACTTATTTAATTCATTGCATTTGTTGAATGACCCTTGCATCTTGCATCTTCAGAATAGAGCCAACTTGATCATAGTGAATAATCTTTATGATGTATGTCTATATTCAGTTTGCAAGTTTATTATGAGGATTTTTTTGATTCTATATTCATTCAGACTATTGGCCTGTAGAGTTCTTTTCTGTTGAGTCTACCTGATTTTGGTATTAGATTAATATTGGCTTCATAAAAAGAGTTTGGTCGTGCTTCTTCTATTTCTTTGAATAATACAAGAAAAATTACCTTTGAAAGACTGGTAGAATAATGGTATGAATTCTTCTGGGCCTGGGCTTTTTTTTAGTTTGAAAGCTTTTTTTTTTAAAAAAAATCAGTTTCAATTTCTTCATATGAGTCTGTTAATCTTTTGATGATTTTTATGAGTCTAGAAATTTATTTTTTTTCTTTTAGATTTCTAATTTATTTGTTTGTTTGGTTTTTGGTTTTTGAGACAGGGTTTCTCTGTGTAGCCTGGAACTCACTCTGCAGATCAGGCTGGTCTCAGACTCTCAGAGATCTGCCTGCCTCTGCCTTCTGAGTGCTGGGATTAAAGATGTGTGTCACTACTGCCCAGCAATTCCAATTTAATGAGGTACAGGATTTTTAAAGTATTTCATTATACTATTATGAACTTTTGTGTGTCTGCTGTAGGGTTTTCCTGTTCATGTCTGAGACTGTTAATTTAGGTAATTTCTTTCTTTCAGTCAGTTGGGCCAAAAAAGTCTGTCAATCTTGTTTATCTTCTCAAAGAACTCTTAGATTAATTTATTCTTTGTGTTGCTTTCTTTGAATCTGTTTCATTAATTTCAGCTCTACTTTTTATTTCTTGCTGTCCACTGGATTCGAGTTTGGTTTGTTCTTGCATTTCCAAATTCTTGAGTCACAGCATTAAGTCATTTATTTGTGCTCTTTCTGGTTTTTTAACGTAACTACAAATTCCTCTTAGAACTGCTTTTAATGTGTCCCAGATGTTTTGTTATACTGTGTTTTCATTTTCATTTAGTCAGGCTAGTTTTTGACAGAATTTCCTGGTTTTTCAAGTGACTTCTAGCCTTTGGTACTGGGTTCCTTTCCTATGAATGCTATTTCTCAGCAAACACATGAGAAGAAACACTAGAAAACTTCAGCTTCCTGACTCAAAACAGATACAAATGCTTACCGACCAATCTAATGATGCATTAAGAGTTGCAGCACAAATAGCAAATCACTGTTTTGTTTTGTTTTTGTTTACCCAGACCGTTCTAGAAAATAGCTATTTTTTTCAGGAGTTTCTTCTTTTTTTATTTTACAAGATTAAAATTTGAACAAGAACTAAATTTTTAAATGCCTTCTGATGTTTTATGTCTGAAAGAATGGTAGAAATAATCCAAAATTTTAAAACAAACAAAATTACAAAATTTTAAAAAAAACAAAATTACAAAATTTTAAAGTTAAAAATCATAAGTAGTCTTATCTTTGAAGCTAAGTGTATTACTTGAAAGCAGTTGAAAAATGTTTAATTAAACTAAATGGACTGCCATACCATCCATAGCTATTAATTTTACCTCATTTATATTAAGATAAAGCAAATTACGAAAGTAGAAGTAAAAACATATTAGCCATTTGTTAGTTAATTTCACTTCATGGTCTACCATTATTATAGATGCATTGTTAATTACAAATGGACAAGGACTGACTCCCTGCCTGAAAATCTCCTCCTAATGCAGCCCTTAACTTTGGCTACTATCAGAAGCATGTTTCATCTTTAAAAGTTATCAAAATATTGACCTGAAACTCCCAAGTCTAATTGCCTGTTTCACAATTCCATTGTCTAGGGAACAAAGCATTGGCACCATTTGTCATTTGGGGACAATTATTCTCCTAACACTAAACAAGATAAAGCTGCAGATCAATGACCTGTTGAGAATCCCGAGTGCTGAATGATCACCTGTTCTGTCAACATTGTCTTCTCAGTAGCGGTGTAAAGTTAATTCATATGGTGTGTTCATGTGATTGCAAGTGATAAGGGATTCATGATGTTAATCATAAATCAATTTTTGTGCTCACTATTCTAAGACCTTCTGTGAAGGGGAAACATTATTTGTAATCTATCTTTAGTGCCACGGGTGTAGATAGATTGCTAGAACTTACTACATTAAAATATAATGTGTTACCCACTTTTCTCACTCTCTTTCTCCATCTGTGTGAAAAAAATATAAATGTATATACATATATATGCACTATATGTCTGTGTGTGTTATAATATATATGGCAGACATTTTTTAAAAATGGGTTTTATAATATCTTGGAAAGTTCAAATTACATTATACATTATTTGCAATATGTATTAATGCTTTTCTTCAAAAGCCATTTTTGCAAGACCTAGTGATGAAAATTAAACAGTCCTACCTGAGATGCCAAAAACAGCTCAAAAGCACTGAGTGGTCAATTGCCGAGGTCATCCAACTAAGATAACCGAAAAGGCGTGGTTTGGACAAGATACACAAGAGCACAGAACTGAATGTCTAGAGTTATTTGATCAAGCCTTGGTCTTTGTTGTCTCCTCTGGCAACGAGGAGAGACTGGCGAGGGCTATTTGTTTTGTTCTTGTTGTTGCTGTTGTTTTGTGTGCACTGGACTTAACTGTCCTGGGCTCTCAGCACTTTTGCCTCAGAGGTTTGCCTTACAAGTGCATTACCACAAAGTAACTTGCTGAATACAGTGTGAGCTGAAGCTCAGCCACTTTCCCTCACCATCTGAGAATTTTCTAATTGGGATGCTATTTCCTATCGCTGTGTCCCCAGTCTCATAATTCAAACTCTGGCAATTGTTAATGTGGACATACCTTTTTTAAAATGACAGTAAGGATGAACGTTTAGCCAAAGTTTAGTTGACTTGAAAAGAATCCCTGAACAAAAAATTTCTCTGGTTAATTATTTTTATTTTAGGTTGAGGGATAACATGTTAGGTATAGGTTTGGCTGTTTATTTTATAGATATATAAACTAAAAACCAACTAGGAGTTTATTTCTCTTCCACGTGACAAATGACTATTTCGATAACAATTCTGTGGGAATTCTGTGATGTCATCACGCACACAGGTGCTCTCCAGATCACTGCTATGACACCCTAGAGCCTCCCTGCAAAGTACAAGATGCCCACTCCAATTTCAGCTTCTCCATCTGTACTCCAGGTAATAGGGTGGATGCCACTGGGAAGGTACGGTGCTCCATTCTGTCAGAAGACACTTCAGTAGATCTCCAGGGCAGAACTGTCACTGTCCAGAACTTAATCACGTGTCAGATCTCCAGATAGCTACAGGTGGGCTATAAAATGCAGATTTTGCCTGTGGCAGTATTCACAGCTAAACACGGAGGTTCTGGTGGCAGAGACTGGGTATTGAAAGGTCATGTTCACTGTGGCACTAAACCTTTTCCTTTACTCAGAGGGAAAAAAAATCTTGATAGAAAAGCAAAAAGGAATGGAACATAGGTGAGGACTGTGAAACTCACATTGCTTCTTAGACAACAAAATAAAACTTAATGCTTGTTATTAAGTCAGCATGTGATGATGAGGCAAGTCTGAATCAATCTGTTCTTCTCCAAGTCACTGCTTGCTGCAAATCAAAACTGAGATTGACAGCTACTTATGAACAGAAACCGGACCATGTTGACTTGAACTTTAAAAGCTTATTCATTATAAATGCAAAGGACACACACTATTTAAAAGAATGAAGGAAATGTAATAGTGACTTGAGAGCCAAATAAAGGCAAGTAAAAACGTGATAAAAATACGTGGGTATCAGTGACCCACGGATACCAATTAGTACCAAGGAATGCCATGCAATCCATCTAAACTCTCCAAGACTCTTCAGAGGAAGCAAAAAACTCACCTCGGACAGCAGTAAGTCATAAAGTGGTTACAACGGGTCTAAGGTTAGTGCACTGTGTCCCCGTCCTCCTATTCACCTTCATCAGGACGTGATTGCTGACTGGCTCCTCCTCTTTTCAGCTCTCTCACATATGACCATTTATCAGTCCTCCACGGTTTCACCTTCTGGTTCCCGCAACTGTCCGAATTGTTCTACCACATTATTACCATCCCTGTTTGAGGGAACATTGTGCCTCCCTTGGTTATCACTCTTGGGTGGGGTTTTAAAAGCATGTTAACTGCACACATTTCCTGCAGCTTTACTTCTCCCAACATATTTTCCATGTAGCCGACATAGTAATCTTTCTGAAATGCATGCCCTGTAATGACAGTGCCCTAATTAAAACCATTCAGTGTGTTCATTTCCCTTCCAACCAAGGTTAAGTACCTCAGGGTGCACACGAAGCCCTGTATTACACGGCCCTCGGCAGCTTTGACTTTTTCTATGCTCCTTCCTGTCCCCTCTCTTTGATCCACTCATTGCTAACTGCTTAATGTCTTTTGAATACATAATGTTCTCTCTGTAAAGTGGCCATTTTCCTCATTTGAAATGATGATCTTTTTCTTTCTAGCTCTCCCAATCTGTTGCTGTATCTGGTAGCATTTACGCATTTGTATTCATTAGACATTTCCTCTTTGAGTCTCATAAACCCTATTTGAGTCTCATCCAACCGAGATATGCAGTGAGGTGCTCCAGGTCTCTTCTCCCACAGGATCCTGTGCTTTGGATATTGTAGACACAGTGGGTCTAGTTCTACCCTTTAGTCACAGTTGGCTGTTAATTCCATAGTAGTGTCAGTTAGTATACATAGTAATGTCTGTTCTCTGCCTTGTTCATTATACCTACCCCACATATAGTATAAAATTGTATGCACAGTACAAATGTCAAGGAATCTATTTCAATAGATATAACGGGGTCACGAATATACCAGGAACAAACAAAAAAAATGAAATGATCTGTGTAATTACAGTGGCAAGCTTTATATTAATCTTTACTTAGTTTTCTCGTAAATGAGAACTGAGAGCCTCCGATCGCTAACCATAAGCCTCAGCGCTCAGATACCAGCCTTGGAACATCCTGTCTTGTCTGGACCCACAGGTGTGTACTATATTCAGGTTTTCTGGAGCCTGCAGAGCAGAACCAAAGCCCTCACTCTCTGCCTTGTATTTATGTAGGAAGGGCCGATCCCTGGAAAGCACTGTCCACGCAACCTGAGTTCTTACTGAACCCTCTAACCACCGGTCTCCAGAGGGCAAACCAGCCTTCTCAATATGTGGATTTCTATGACGTGTGTGTCTTCCTTCAGAAGGGCCCTTTTAGTTTTTCTCATTTGTTCTTTCTTTCCTGGGAAATAAAGGAGAAAATGCGCCAGAGGGTGATCAATGAAGTTCATCAGGATACATGATAATATCTAGCCCATAAAAATGACTCTTCTGGTAACTGTACTTAATATCCTCTTGCTCTATTGTGCATTTTCCCCCTCAATCACTGTCTTATTTAGATATGATAACCTCACTCACGTGATGCTCAACCCGGTTTTGTCTGTACCTTGGCTGTCTGTGAAAGCTGTCTTTCAAAACATGAAACCCTTTTCTCCTTCCACAAAGATGGTTTCAATAGCCTAAGCAGTAGCTCTTGGGTTAAACTTCTCGCTATTTATCATGTAAGGGCTAACTATTCTTACCCATCCTGCCATGGAAAGAGCTCTAGAAAATTGAAGGTGAAAATAAATCTGCAGAAATAAGCACAGGTATTTTAGGTGTGCAACTCAAACTAAGAGCAATAGATGTTTTTATAACCAAGATAAATGCCAAATATTATACAATGGATACATCAATCAAAATGTCAGATCATCCCATGAAAATATATAATTTTTGATGGACAGGTTAAAATAAGTTGCATTTAGTAAAACAGATAACCCTCAAAAACATCCTATTAAATGACAAAAGGCAGTTACAAAGTAGCATATATTTAATGATCTCATTTATACAGTGTCTACAAAATGAGTCATATCCTATACATAAAGTAAATTACTGGCTGTGTAGGGACAAATATGTGGACAGGAAGTAATTTCTAAATGGTATAATTCTTGTATTCTAAAATTAGATAAATGATGGCTGCATAATTCTGAAAATATACTAAAGTAACTGAACTGTTCACCAAAGATATATAAATTATATCTCAATAAAAACCATTAGAGCTTAGAACATTCAAATTAAAAAAAGATCAACTGATTACTGAACTGTATAATAAACATTTCCAAAAGTAGACAAAAACAAGGAAAACAGAATGTCAAAGTTTTCTGTTGTGAGAAAAGTAGACCTGTTCTATAATAATAATAATA
>LOJH01016881.1:18611-32429 GCA_001685095.1 Ellobius talpinus
TAATAATAATAATAATAATAATAATAATAATAATAATAATAATAATAAATCTTGTTCTCACCAGTAGATTCCAAAATAAAATTAGGCAATGGAATCTTAGTGCTGGGGTGGGTATTATTTAGAATTCAGCCATAAAATTCTATCCTAGACATCATCACAGCCTTAAACTGATGGAATACTCATTTTGGAGAAAGAAAATTAGATTGTTTTTTACATGAAGAACAAAGGGAATGACCCCCACTCCAGCTGTCACCCAGGAAAAGCCAAGTTCAGGAGAAACTAGAACATCCAGACATCTGGGCGCATATGAAGGCTTCGGCAGTGTGACACTAATTCACTCTCTAGGACGACAAAGTCTTCAGCGGAAGGCACGGAAGATTCGCGATATATTTTGCCTCATTCATGGCTATAAACACTTTATTTTCTGTTTTTCTTTAGAACTAGGATATGGGACACAATTCTGGCCACGGGGCATCATGAAGAGATGTGTTCCTTCTTACATTTTCCTGTAACAGAGACACAGTGCCCCCTGACCAAAAGATAAAAGCTACATAATAGGAGAAAGAGAACTGATCAAAATGACAAGAAATGCATGTAAAAAGAGACAATAATAACAAACATTATGATATGGTGTGGGAAGTCTTTCTGTACATTTGTTGCTTTTATTGGTTAATGAATAAAGATGCTTTGGTCTACAAAAGGGCAGAATAGAGTAAGGTGAGAATTCCAAGCAGATAGAGGAGGAAAGAAGGTGGAGTCAGAGAGACGCCATGTAGCCGTCAAAGGTGACAGACACCTAGGAACCTTACGAGTAAACCATGAGCCTCGTGGTAAATATAAAAAAAATAGAAACAGGTTAATGCAAGATGTAAGAGTCAGTTAATAAGAATCCTGAGCTAATAGGCCAAGCAGTGTTGTAATTAATTAATATGGTTTCTGTGTGATTATTTTGGGTCTGGGCAGCCGTGAAATGAATGAGTAGTCCCCACTACAATGACAGTAATTGAAAGTTCAGGCAACACAAGGGAAGGTAGAATTAACTTCACGGTGTCTATTTGACCCGAATGTATAGACAGACATACTTGGTAAATTTAAATAACTAGAAATATTCCTATCTCATCGTCTAGACACAATAAAAATATGCATGCTAATTTTATTTTAACTGTGAAATATTAGTTTTCAACATTTTTTAAAAACCATGAAGTGTCTCTAACATTGAAAGTTTTATATTATTTATAAGCTGCATTTAATGTTCAGAGGCTGAAGGTTTTTTGGGGGGGTTGTTTGTTTGTTTTATTTTTCAAGGACAATAAAGTTGAATATTCAAGAGGAAGCAAACTTTTCTCCATTTTTCACTGCAAGAAAGCTTATAGATTCAACCCACAGGTCAACATTACCATATAACTTGATAGCAAAGAATGAGAGGAAAATTACATAAGCAAAAATTTATAGACTGGGAAGAAATTGAAAATTTCTACAAGTAAGGAAATTCACATTTTCTAAGATAGGAAAATCAAGGAAACAAATAACAATCCTGAAGAAGGTAAAAATCAACCACAGCAACCGACAATAATCACTAAGAACAAAAGGAGAGCCGTGGTATTGATGTTCATCACAAACAGATGTTTGCACAGGGTCATCACATTTTCACTTCTTTCGTTTTCTTGGAAAACAGACATTTTATCACATTCCAGACGTAAACCAATGAAATACTCATTTTGGAGGAGGAGGACCAGATTCTTTTTCTGAATGAACAGCCGTGAAACTGAACCCCACTTGAGTTACCACTCTGGATGCCAGATTCAGGCGGCAAGGGGGAGATCACACATGGAGAATCTGCTTTCCAGCCAGGGTTGGTCATTGCCCAGACTGACTTCTAAAGCTCTCTCTGAAGCTCATGCGTATCACCGAATTGGCTTTATTTTAGCTGTCTTTTCCTGTTTTCATAATATTTCCATATTTTAAAAATGCACACAGTAATTCAGAGAGGCATCTTTGAACATGTTTTATGCTAAGAGGCCTTGAATTAATCATTTCGTACGGTAGCTTTTGTTTGAGAAGGGCCTTTGCGTCCCGTAAGTATTTTCTGTCTGCGCACGTTTGAAGTTCAGTCCTGATTTTTAATGCATTTTGTTGTACAAGAAAGAGAAAAGAGCACAACAGATATGTGAAGGCTTCACGAATCTGATACAGAAATATAAAACACAGGGATTAAAAACAACGATGAAACGGAAAAGCATCTGGACCTTTCGAGAGATAAACACGTGTATATATTCTTCTATGAGAACAACCATTGAAAATAAGAGGAGCCTGGCTTGGTGACTTCCTTTTGTCACCTTAGAATTCCAAAGTAAAGACAAATTAAGAAAAGCACTGATAAAATAAGGTGATTAAACAATATGCTAAAGATAAGCATAATTTATAAATCAATCCAGTGAATCATAGAACAAAATGTCAGTAGGAGTATTAAAACATATACTAAGTCTAACATTAAAATGAAAGCTGTTAAGGATCTTCTGTTTACTCTCCTAGAATTGCTATTCTCACTTACATGTTAATATCACAAAATACTACAACAATCCACCCTCCCTGTTTTGGCTGGAACTATGAGTCTTCAGAGATAACAAGAAAGATAAACAGATATATAAAGCAAAAATTAAAAAAAAAACAAAAGCTGATACTATTTTAAAGGTGGTGGGGGTGGGGGGGCACTGAGTCTGGACATGAGGAGCCAAAAGGTACAGAAAAAATTTTTACACTGGTGTGCAGGACAGGTTCGAGTAGATTTCAAGAAAAAGATACTAATTTGAGTTTAGGAAATACTGACCATGTTAAACACAATTCCACACAGTTTCTCCAGTCTGCATCCTACACCCATTAATAGCATTCATTTCATAAGCACAATCTCTTTTCTAAAAAAAATTATTTTTATTTATTTTATGTACATTGGTGTTTGCCTGCATGTATGTGTGTGGGAAGTCAGATCTTGGAATTACAGACAGTTGTGAGCTGCCATGTGGGTGTTGGGAATAGTGCTGTTAATTCCTTAACCATCTCTCCAGCCCCCATATGCACAATCTTATTCTTGACTGTGACAAAGATAAATTTTCCTAGTTGCATTATTCCATAAACTATATTTAGAGTGTGCTCATTGTTTTTGTTAATATACAGAACTGCGAAACTCTAAGGAACTTGGAAGAGGTTTGGAACGACTTAGCATTAGTAGGAGACAAGACAACATCCTGTTCTCAAAGAGTCTTGTCACTGCTGCTGCAACAATTTCTTGATTTTGTGGCCCAAGAGTAAAACCGAGCTCTCTGACAATTAATTCTCTTGACAGTTTTATGCGAAAAAGGAAGATCGTAACGATGAAGACTAATATAAATGTTGACATTTAACAAAATGCTGGAAAAGAAAATTTTATTAGACTACAGTGGCTACTTACCAATTGATTTCTTAATAACCCAAACGAATAAATGGACCTAACAAAAGTCTCTAAATTATTCTTCGAGAATAGCTTCTATGGATGGATTTTGCTTTCAGAGATGATAAAATTGCCCAGGTACTACCCTTGGCTCCCCATGGATCACGAAAAACCATGAATTCAAGTCTCTCAAGCCCTTTATCCTCAGGTCAGAGGAGACTGGATGCTCCTATGAGTCACTCCCAGTCCATCGTAGAGTTTCAAATCCATTCAGTATACTAAGAGAGGTTAGCTCCCATCAGGAACACAAACATATCCAGAGAGCTTGCAATTTCAAAACTAATCATTCAAAGATGCTACATCCAATGAAATGTACTCTTTCATACTTAGGACATAAGCTTAATTGTCCGCAACTGCATTTTACTTTTGCATTTATAAATGTAAGAGTTTCAGAAGGAGTCCTCGGATGTGTCCATGTATACAATTCTCTTAGCATTTGTTGCTATTCATTAGCTACAACCATCAATGCTACAATAAGCGGTCCATTTCTGGAGTTCTTCTAAACAGACATGCTAGTAAAGTCAGAGCCCGCCTACCTTGACCTGGAATAGCATGCAGAATTAAAATGACTACGTTTTATGAAGATGGCGTGATAAGAAACTCAAGGCAGATGCTGGCTTAGAAGCCGACTCCATTTGTCTAGCCAGCCGGTTTTGAAGGCACCCCTCGCTCCACAGAGACAATAGATGTTAGAGAGGAACAAAGAGTCTTTGCAAATATTGGCTGACACCAAGCACTGTGTAATTCCCTTGTTCAATGCTGAGCCTGTTACAGCCTTGTCAAGTTGTAAAATCAAAGGGTCCTCCTGCCCTCGCTCTGAATTTAAGTCTTTATGCTCCTTTCAAACACCGAACAGTGTGCGATTGTTTCTCTGCGGTGCGTCCATTTTCAGTTTGCCATTTCCCATATTTATTTTAGGGCACTATGCCACGGGTAAGGGAAAAAATGCCTGTGCTGCACAGTTTTCATGCTTTCTGAAAGACTTTTTAAATTTCATGTTCATATTTTTGAGGTGGTACTGGTGTTGAACTGGGATTTCTGCGTGCTGGGCATGCACTCAAAGGAGCTGTGTTTCTAGTCCACCTTCTGAACTATTAAACTGGCATTTTATTATTAGCCCTGTATTTCCTTAGTATAGCATATGGAAAGGAAGACTTGGCATTTTAACATATTCCTTTTATCTGTTTGGTTTTTGTTTTGTTTCATTCTGTTGGTAAAATAAGAGTTCATCCTGCACCCCAGGCTGACCTGGAACTTTAAGTAGCCACTGACTCATGGGCCATCATGCGCCTCTTAAAAACCTTTCTTTAAGGAAGCCAATATAAATAACATAGAGTAACCTTTTGGGAGGTCAAATGTTATGGCATTATCCCAAATCTTTCTAACAGTTCATATCATTTTCACATAATTTTGTTTCTGCAGGATGGACCTAAGGTTTGAAAAAAAACCTATTCCTTCCATCTCGAGATTAGTATTAACTTGCGGTTTCTGATGCTTCAGAATCCATGCTGAGGATGTCTTAAGTTATGCACGACACAAATTCTAACAAAGTGTGAACCTGACTTGAATAATAAATACTGTAGCCCCTTAATAAGGCTCGTCTCCTGCTCATGTTAAAGCCCTGCACTGTTTCTCTAATCCAGTGGAATTTTACCAAAGTCAAATTAAGACACATAAGAGCACATTCTCAAAGTGCATCTCCTAATCCTTAGGAAATGACTGTAATTGATTTACAGCCAGCCAGCTGCACTGAGAACACAGCAGCTCCAGGTGATTCTCCTGGTTGTACTTGGGTGAGCAGGGGTGCACTACAGACTACTCTGCAATCTTTTATTCACCACATCGTAAAGTACAAAGATAAAAGGTGTGGTTGATGGGGAACTTGTAGCAGAAAAACTACTGGGGAGCCATCTTGCTTAGGTAAACATTTACTTAAACACATTAATAAAAATGTCAGGAACATTGTAAAAGCACATAATCTATCGAAGTTACTAGGTGTTTCTAAATGCTTTTCCGCCCCTCCTTTCTGGGTTCTACCCAGGGTGAACTTTCTCTTTTTTGGGACACTCCTGCAGAAGCGATGTGCTGTGTCTAAAAATGGTAGCATGCGCCTCCCTGGCTCAGTCTTTTCCTTTACATTTGCTTTGTTTCATTAGCCACGGTCAGTTGTTAGCCTGATAATGAGGCTATGACTTTAAACTGAGAAAGAGAAGTGGTCATTTGTAATGATTTCTCTCTAGTTATTTAAAAAAATTCATCAACTTATTTTTATCACTTGTGAAAATACTGAAAGTCTAGTAATTGGAATCTTTCACCCATTAATAGGCAACTGAATAAGTGTGGCTATTAAAGGTGACAGAGATAGATGACAATGACCGCTTTTTCCCCCCTCTTGACGGTTTTTGCCCACAACATATGTTCAGTACTATCAGGGCTTTTGCAGAAAACAAAATAATCAGGTAGACAGGTTCACAAACAGCATCTAGGACACATGCTGGCCTTCTGGTGTTAACAAGGAATGTCACGCTCACTTGTAAACATGGTCAGATAATGTGAGGATTCATCACTTTAATTATTGGTTCTCAAGATCGTGGTTGAAACACTCATGCTGCCTATAGACCTGCTGGATTGGAAGGTGAGTTCACCCGCCTGGCATTATTTGCTCTTGTGTCATGGAAAAGGAGAAAAATTACGAGCTCTGTAATGGTTCTGACAGTGACTCAACTATTTTTGTTTCAAAAAATAATTTGATGGGTAAGGTCTGTTCTTGACTCTAAACTTTTTATGCAAAACTAATAGGGAAATATTTGGTCAAAGGGTTACTAATAGCCATTTGCTTATTAATTTCTTCCTCTTCTGTTAATGCCAGTGCTGGGGGAGGCAGAGATAGGAGGGTTGCTGGGGCATGCTTCCTGCCAGCCTAGACAAAAACTATAACACGAGCTTCTACTTTAGGAAGAACCTCTGCCTCAAGACAGCAAGGCAGAGGGCGACAGAAGGGAACATATGCTATCCTCTTCTGGACTTTCTGAGTGTATTTGCACATGTGTATATATGTCACACACACCTACCACCCTTATCTCTGTCATGCACACACACACACACACACACACTCATGGGCAAGATGGAGTGGGGAAAGGAAAGAGAGAGTGAATAGTTCAGAAACCTAATTTTAAGAAATTTATACAATTCACAAACCTTAAACTGCCACTAATCATTCATAAAACAGCACATAAAATGACCATATGGTTAATACACATATGCCTACATTTTATTTTTAACATATCATTGTATGTTATATTGTATGTGCACGTGTCATTAGAATGGGCCTTAAGCAACTCATTGTGGAATATCATTGTTTACTTGCAAAGAACATCAAGAAAAGTAAACTGGCTGAGAAGATGCGCACCCGTATAATTCAGTCTCCATCTTCTCCCCTGATCTGACTCAGAGCACTCATTGGTTATAACAGCCAGTGTTAGGAAACACTATAGAACAACATTTCAAACAATAGTTGGTCAGAACAACGGAAAATCACGTACAACTCAGGCATCAAAATTTTCTGCTATTATGCAAGTCACTATATTGCCACATTTCTCAACCTGTGGGTTGTGATCTCTTTAGCGTTACCATACCAGATATTCTGCGTATCAGACATTTACATTGCAATTCCTAACAGCAGCAAAATTACAGTTACAAAGTATCAACAAAATCATTTTATGGTTGGAGGTCATCACAACATGAGGAACTGTATTAAAGGTTCACATCATTAGGAAGGTTGAGAACCACTGCAATATAGGTTAGGTTTTTGCCAACTAGACATAAGTTACAGCCATTTGGTAGAAGAAATCTCAGTTGAGAAAATGCCTCCATTAGACTGACATGTAAGCAAGTCTGTGGACCATTCTCTTAATTATTATTGACATAGGAAGGCCCAGCACATTTCAGATTGTACCATTTCTACACAGGCTAAGAAAGCAGACTGAGAAAACCATGGGGTAGACAGTAAGCAGTATTACTCCAAGGCCTCTGCTTCAATCCCTGCCTCCAAGTTTCTCCTTTGAGTTCCTATTTCAGCTTCTCTCAGCGGACTGTGCCTGGGGATAAGTAAGCCAAGTAAACTCTTTGCTCTCTAAGTGGCTTCTGTCTGTGTTTTGTCACAGCAAAGGAAAGCAATCATCCCCCAAGACTGAGCAGGGTGACATTCTCTCCTGCAAGAGAGGTTAGGGGTGGAAACCGTTTGATCGGCTAGGGTCTCCTCCAGGAGCCAGGTACAGCGAAAGCTGCAGATGCAGTAGCCAGTGCCTCTGTGACCAGAGACACAATGTGGGCAGTGCAGGCAGCAAGAGAGAGCAGGTTCCTGTTCACTCTTATCCCTGAGCCTAGCTGAGCAGTCTCAGCAACTATACTGGGGATGGGAAAATGCAGGCAGGCACCATGGAAGGGCTCCAGAGTATGGAAGGGGAATGGCTAAAGGAGAAGGAGTGAGGACTCTCTCAAGAACTAAGATGGTGCCTCCCGTCCATGCTACCATAGCCAACAAAGATCTGTGGACCTGTGGATTGATACTAACTGATAGAATATTTTGTTTGTTAGCCATTGCTTACTTCAGAATTTAGTATCTCCTTAGTTATGGCTTTCTTTCATCACCTGACATTTGCTCAAAACAGGTGACAATGAGGTTTCAAAGTGCTTCACCAAGATCATTTCCTCTGTCCCACTGTTCAGTATGAAATGGTGGCTTGGGGATTTGCATCGTTGTCCTGCCCATCCTCTCTATAAAGGCTTTGCTGCATATGGATAGCATAACACTACCCCTTGAGTGTTTTCTAGATTTGGAGATTTCATTTAAGTCCCATGCAAATGTACTGAAGAAGTCAACATTGGGAAATCATTTTCCAGGTGTTGGTATAGAATTCTTGGGAGCTTGATGCCTGGGTAAGCCACAAGATATGGACTGTTGGAAGAGGAGTACCCAAATCTTTAATCCTGTAACTCCATATTTGATATCAAGGACATATGGCTCTGTCCTTCCAGATTTACTACCTACGGCCTCTCTCTCTCTCTCTTTCCCTCTCTCTCCCCTCTCCCTCTCCCTCCCCCTTCTCTCTTTCTCTCTCTCTGTGTCTCAGGCTGGGTTCCATGCCCTATGTAGCATTCTCCTTGGCAGATACCCTATAGGTCGGACACATCCAGCATCCTGAGGTCTTCAATGTGATCCAGGCTTCACCTCATAGCTTCACACAATAACCTTCTAGGACTTCCACGCTTGGTACTTCTCTGCTACACACCTGGGTCAGCAGCATCCCTTAACCATGGAATAACATTCCATAATCACTTTACTTCTGTGTCATTCATAACTCTAAAGCCAGAATCACATGGCCAATGCTGCCTGCCGACTTTTGCTGCTAGCATGGAATGGAGCCTGGCTCCCTTCTTGAACTACATTTGCATGAGCTGTGAACTGTGATTGCTTTTTAGGAACAGAAAATTCTTTTGGCCTTTTCCCTTCACAAGTTTGTGGGATTCACTGGGATTCTTGGATGGAGGGCCTCGCTTTCTTTATTCATCTCACATCAGGCCTCTTCTTGTCTCTTCCAGCAAAAGCCTTGGCTCCAATATTACATTTCCTGGTGCTCCTTTCCTCCTCAAATGGTAAGTTTGGTATTTCTTTTTGTTCTGCTTGCACATTTTCATTGCAGACCTGAATAGGAATGATTATTAATAACCACAAGACAGAGTCAATATTAGACTGTCTTGAAATCTCCTGTGCCAACAAAATTAGTCAAAAACATTTCAATTTGTTCTTAGGCAGATTCTTAGGACAAGGACAAAAAGCAGCTGTTTGGGTTCAGGCTTCACCCCAGCCCCTGGCATCCATATATCCGAAGAGTCTGGAATGTTCTGATGGAAGTTCCATCCCAAGCCCCTTCCCCTGGGAGTTGTCTCAATCCAGACTCCACCCCTGAGAAAACCTGCCAAATGTTGACTGTTGTATGAGTTTTTTGTCCTGCCTGGTTCCCGCAATCATTAAGTCCCAAAGAAATCACACAGAGGTCTACATTAGTTATAAACTGATTGGCCCATTATTAACACTTATAACTTATATTAGCCCATTATACTTGTTTATGCTAGCCACGTGGCTCAGGACCTTATTCAGCAAGGCAGTCACATCTTACTTCTTCTGTGACTCGGTCACGACTGTAGAAAGAGCTTTCTTCTTCCCAGAATTCTCCTATTCTCATTGCCCACATCTACTTCCTGTCTGGTTGTTCCGCCTATACTTCCTGCCTGGCTACTGGCCAATNCCCAAAGAAATCACACAGAGGTCTACATTAGTTATAAACTGATTGGCCCATTATTAACACTTATAACTTATATTAGCCCATTATACTTGTTTATGCTAGCCACGTGGCTCAGGACCTTATTCAGCAAGGCAGTCACATCTTACTTCTTCTGTGACTCGGTCACGACTGTAGAAAGAGCTTTCTTCTTCCCAGAATTCTCCTATTCTCATTGCCCACATCTACTTCCTGTCTGGTTGTTCCGCCTATACTTCCTGCCTGGCTACTGGCCAATCAGCATTTATTTAAAATATAACTGCCAGAATACGGACCATTGTCCCACACCACTGTTAACCCCTCCCCCAGAGATGCTCAAGACCACTCCCACAGGGTATTTAAACTGCATCTCCCCCAGACCAAACACATGGTTTTCCAGTCTTCCTTCCCCAGCTCCTCTCTGGGGGGTTGGAGCATTAGTATCCATTAAACAAACCTGGGTTCTTTCTAATTTGATTTGATTTGGTCTGATTTGGATTATTTATTGTGTTGATGGAGAGGTTTGTCAGGGTGCAGAAACTTTCAGCAGCCTCATTATTTGCTAAAATATCACAGAAATGATCTCTAGCCCAGCTGCCAAGTATTCGCCTTGGAAACCTCTCAAGCTAGGTCCTCGTAGGCCACATTGCTCTCAGCACTATTATCTTCCAAAGTCCTACTAGATGGCCATCCAGCTCTACTTACAGTATTCAACTGCTTTCCTAGTCTAAACTCCCAGTTTTCCACGTTCCTCTGAAAACCAGCAGGGTCAGGTCTGACTCATCAGTAGTCCACTTTCTGGTAATTGCTATAAATATAATGGCATTTCAATGGCAGGCAGAGAACCAAGAAGGCTCATTTTATGGTCTCTAGTGCTACTTTTACATCTGGTGCCTTTTTACATTTGAAAACAAGGCATTGTTTTAAGGAACTGATAGTAAAGGGATTTCATTTACAAATACAATTATTTTAAATTGTTGTTTAAATTACAAACTCAAACTGTAACCCATCTTTCTGCTTTCTTTGGAGGCGAGCATAATTCAAGACTCATTGAGCTGATGGAATTAATACACCAGGGAAACTTCAGCCATGGTACAGAAGCACCAGTGATGGATTCAGTTGAATTGAGCTCAAGCCCAAATGCTACCAGAACGTCTTGTCCTTATAAAACTGGATTTCAAGGTTGTGCCTTCAATTGAGATTATAATTAGGGACAACATTTCTCCTAAAATGTTAAAATAACAGTCATTTTGCTAAGATGAATACATATCAAATCTAAATGCCAATATTAAGAAGAATATTCATTTTGTTCTTTACATGAGGCCATACAAATACCTAAGACTCACAGTTAACAAATCCAAATTGTTATCATTTTCAAAATTATAAGTCTAGCTGCCTACATAACTTTCCATTTTTACAGTGACTTTAAAGTAACATATCTAATTTTCAACCCTTGGCATTAATATTAAAATATTAGCATAATAAAAGGTCTTTCATTTTGTCTGATAAAGAAAGGACATCCTTGGTTCCATTAAATACATTATAGCTTGTTTTTCTTTCTATCTCTCTTTCCCTCTCCCTGTCTTTCTCTCCCTTTCTCCTCTTTTCTCTCTCCTGACCATGTACATAGTGCATAAATATACACATTATACATAATTAGAGACAGCAGTAATAATGACAATTGGGAGAAATGATAAATTTTCTATAAATACTATTTACATTCCTTTTCCTTTCTTTAAAAATTAATTATTTTTAATTTTGTGAATGTGTTTGTGTCTGAATGTGGGTTTGTGTATATGAGTGCAGTTCTTACTGAGGCCCAGAGGCTTTGGTCCTGGAGCCAGAGTTACAGATGGTTGTAAAATCACTGACATGGGCCCTGGAAACCAAACTCAGATCCCCTACAAGAGCTGTATATTCTCATCACTGCTGATTCATCTCCAGTTCCTCTATTTCTTTTCAAGTAAATGTTACCCTTACACACTGGGTGTGTGCCTACATCCACTCTTATTTGTCTAATACATGAAATCGTTTAGATTTTTTTAATAATCAGAAGAAATGCACTGTGTGAGAAAGTTTGCATGTTGGATCCTGATAGTTCTGAATCCACTCCTTCCTGACTGGTGAGAGAGTTCAAACCTATTCTTGCTCCTCAAGGACAAGCAACAGGATGTTTGGTCAAAGGTGCAGCTACTGAATGTCTTGCTACTCAAAAGCCAGACAACAGGATGTTTCACTTAGGGAATTTAGAGGTGTAAGGAGGTAATTACCAGGTATTTTGAGACCTAAGGAGGTAGTTACACTTGCTTGTTCTTTGTATTGTGGAAGTCTTCTGTCTTTCCCCTTTGGTATGGGTATATAAGGACTGTGAGTAATAAACTCGGGACTTTTTGTTACAGTGTGCACTGGAAGTCCTCCTGACTCTATCTTCTGTCTCTTGCCTATTTCTTTCCTCAGTCCACAGTCTCCTTCTCAGGAATATATAGACAGGTTGGGCCAGACCTGACATTCGCATTTGTAATATTGTCTGGAATGCAGAGCTATAATTTTACCAGTATTCTCTCTACAATTGTTTATAAAGCCCTTCAGCATACTTCATCCATGTATTGCCTACATTTTATAAGCCAAGAAAACAATGGATTAAAGCCGACACACATTCTGATCAAGGTCATTGGTTAAAGGGCATTATGTACCATAAGATTTAATCAAACATAACTTAGGTCATTTTGTAATTTCTACTAAGATAAAAGCTAAGTGGTTTATATGCCCTTAGGAAATTTCATAAATATTGCAGTTTCAACATCGTTTATTTTCCTAGAAGAACTACCACACACAGCTACTTGTAAAATAAACTATTATTTTAAAAAATCTCAACCTCCAAATTATAAAAAGGGTAATGATCATACACAAGCAATTAGTAAAAATAATATGGTCTATTAGAATTAGTAAAACATTCAGCTTTATGACATTAATCTAGTAAATACAAATCTAAGGAAAATATCAAAGAGGATATTTTCCACTTGGGAAATACTTCAGATGAATCATAAAATCCTACATCAGACTGATCAAATTTAAATTGGTGTTACAGGAAAATTTCAGTGATTTAAAGAAAAGCAGAAAAATACGCACTCCTCTCAGATCAGGAATCAATGTGTAAGAATTTAACAATGAAATGCACGTAGAAGAAACATTCTAGGATCCCACAATACAAGAGTGGCATTATAATACAGCATTGCAGATCTAAGATAACATTACAGGAGGATTGCATAGGAGTATTCTAAGAACCATGCTGTGGAAAACATGAGAAGTAGTTAAGTCACAGAGAACAGAAGCAGAGAAGGAACATTGAACCTGTATGAGTGATACTGTAATGGAGAGATGACAGTGGTTGTCTAGGAGGCTGCTGAGTTATTTACCTGATATTGACAAAGATTTGAGTGACTGACTGGTAAGGACAAAAGAACAACAGAGGATATGCATATGGAATGGGAGAAGCCAAAGACTGGAAGTCTTAGTTTGGATATTTTATAGTCTCCCTCTGATACCCCGCCCTACCCCTTCCTCACTGCTACCCCGCCATTCCCCATCCCCATCACCCAGGGTCTTTCCCTTTTCCATGTTGGTTTTGTCTAGATACCTGCCCTCATGCCTTCTGGTGTTTTTCCTCACTGAATCTTCTGACACCTGTAAGCTGCAGTTCAAGGAGGCTGCTATGGCCTTCTCTGCCTACCCGTGTTCCCTTAACTCTGCTTCAGTTGATCTCAATTTGTAAGCAATATGGTTCAATACCTAAACCTACCCCTGTTTGGATCTAGAATAATTCCTGTTTAAGGTTCAGCAATTTATGATTGTATGCCTTTGATTGTTGACTGTGGTTTTCTGTCCTGCCCAGTTCCTGAAGTCTTTAAATCCCAAAGAAATCACACAGAGGTCTACATTAATCATAAATGGATTGGCCTCTTAGCTCAGGCTTCTTATTAACTCTTATAACTTACATTAGCCCATTATTCTTAT
>LOJH01016882.1:0-11262 GCA_001685095.1 Ellobius talpinus
AGGACCTTTGGAAGAGCAGGCAATGCTTTTAACCTCTGAGCCATCTCTCCAGCCAGGCAATGCTTTATTTCTATGGCATGTTAAAAATAGGTAGTCATTAGTTGAGCTCAGAGAGGTAGGTCTCTTCAGACTCACTTCAGCTCTGGGATGCTCTGTGTCTCTCAGGAAACTTTGGTTACAGAGAAACTGACTTCACATTGCTAATGGAGCTAAAAGATGGGTCATCAGCAAAAATAAAACTCTACTCCCAGGCACATCAATGAAGGTAACTGTGATTTTGTTCTTTCCACTTCCTGACTGCCCCCTCCCCTGGCTGCCCCGCCAAAGATCAACATCAGATGTAAATAAAACAGAATCTCCTTTAAAGTTCTCAGTTCTATAACATTTGTGGGCACAGAAATAATGGATGAGACTTTTTTTGGCACAAATTCAAAACCCAGTGGACGAGCGTCCACTGCTGTTCCCTTAAACATGGTGATCTCCAGAAAACATGCGAACTGTTCTGCTCACATGGACACCCTCTGTAACTCACCTACTCCCTTGATCTTAACTGCTACCCAAGGCTCTTTAGTCGGCCGTGCAGGACTGGTCAGTGGATGGCTCACGCTGGAGCTGCCACACAGGTGCAGAGTCTATAGGTGAGGAAGCAGTGAAGCCACAAACATGCTGGGGCTACAGGCACACGTACCCTCTGCCGACACAGTCCTCCCGTCTTTCCTTACTTCCACACCAAGAAAAAACGTCTAACCCTCACCTCCTTGAAGGTGGCCATAACTGAGTTACTCTTTATACTAGCATCTTGGGGGCTTCAGCACCCCAAAAGAAACAGATGCTAACTTAACTGACAGTCATAAAAATGAAACACTGAAAAAAAATCCAAGAAAACAGTAAGAAATGGTAAAAGGCCTTCATAAGACCTTGCTTAGTACCAGGCACAAAGCACTGACTTTATCAACCGTGATGAAATCAGAGTCAGCCCCAAGGATGGCTGGCAGGATGTGAGGTCTAAGGATGATTATGGCCACAGAAAGACCAGAGTGAACCCAGAGGAACAATCTGTGCCAGGAATTATTCAGTGAAATGCACTTCAAAGGCAAGCCAGGGGACTTAATTAAAGCTTTCATTTTCTTTTCTTAAAGGTGGGGCTTTGCTAGGTATCCCAGGCTGACCCTGAACTCTTAATCTTCCTGCCTCAGCCTCTTGAGGGCTTGGAATTCAGGCCTCTGCCACCACAGCTGGCACAAAAGTCATCTTCTGTCAGACTTTATGAGATTTTAAAAGGCTTTTACTTACCTTGAAATTTGTTTAGTTTTTATTTTGGTTCAAATCCTGAGGCAAAACTCCCTCAGGACAAGCAAAGTGAGATCACAGCTCAGCACTGAAATAGCAAGTGTGATGCTCTGGGCTGATGTCTTCCTCTAGCCACACCTTGAGTTCTCCATGTCCAGTTTGACAAACCTCGATCTGTAATAAAAGATTCAATTACTCAGTACTTAGTTAACTCAAGGTTAAAGGCTTTTCACCAATTTAGAAATGAACTCTAACAATATTCTTATTTGTAGGCTGGCCTTGAACTTGAGATCTTGCATCCACCTCCCCAGAGCTGAGATTACTTACAGGCATGTGCCATTGATTCAGCTGACATGGGACTGTCCAGGCACTATAAGAGAAGGGGTAAGGTAGAAGGCCCCAGCCCAGTTAGCAGCAAGAAATGTGCCTGAAGGGTGTGAGGTGGAAGCTGGAAGTATGAACTGGCAACAGGAGAGTCTCTTAGAGAACTCAGTGACCAGCACCCAGCAGAAAAGCAAGCCCGAAGTTGCCAACCACTCCTGGGACTGTGGTTCCAAAACGAATAGGCAAGATTTTCAATAAGCAATGTGATAAAAATCAAAAGGGAAGAGAAATCTTAGAAGCTTCATGGATTGATTGCTTTAAAGTAGGAGGTCAGTGAACTACAGTCCATGACCATGTGCATCTCAGTAAGGACATCACCTCCACACCAGCAGACAGACCCAGCACAAAGGCCCTGCATACGGTAAAACTTAAGAATAACAATCCTTCCTAGAGAGACACTAGCAGCTGAGCTCACTATTCCACAGAAGGATGTTCTGAAACAGGACCAAAATGTATTCTAACAATTCATGCCAGTTTGGGTTTTAATTTAACCTTTTTTTTCTGACACAGACTAAATTTTAGTTGGAGTATAAGTTTGTACCATAGTCAAGAAATCTGGTTTATCTCAGTTCTGAAAACCCAATTAAGCCAGCATCCTTCTAATGACATTGGCATGGCCATTCAGACTCCAAGCATCAGCTGGTTTTTCCTTTATTCTCTGTATTTTACTGAACACACCAAAGGAAGAGAATTTTGTCATTTGGTTTACTGATTCCATTAAACAAATTTTATGTTCTTAGCAAGTAATGACCTATTTTCCTTATAACATCCTAAGAACAGACTATGGAAATTTAAGGGCTCACAGCACATACAAAGCTCCACCTACACAAGCCTCCTGGGAAATGCAGGGGCACTACAGGGCTCACACAGACTGGCTGCCTGGCAGGGACAAGCAAAGGTCAGCAAAGGCTGGGGCAGATATGGAAGTATCACCATCTTCTCAGGAACTCAACTGTGATAATACTGTTCACTTTTAAATATGTTCACAGGTTTGGTTTTTTTTTTTTTGGTCAATTCTGCCTCCATGGAATTTTTTTAACACCCCCCCCCAAACACACACACACTGAATCTCATACAACCCACACGGGCCTCAAACTTAGTATGCAGCCACAAATGACTTTAAATTTCTGATCCTTTTGGCCCCATATTTTGAGAACTGAGATTAGAAGTGTGTGAACTGAGCCTGGTTTATGTGGTACTGGGAGTCAGTCACAGAGCTCCATGCATGTTGGGCAAGCACTTTAACAACTGAACTATAGGCCCTGTCCTCATCTTGCAATTTTTAAGTGAATTAGTGAACATTTTTGGAAATACTTTTGTGACTTTAGAGAAAATACTATTTCAAGCTTTCAGTGATCTAATGCTCCATGTGAAGTTAAAGCCTGTTGCAAATATTAAAAGAACTCATTAAACAAATGGAGTTTCCAACATCTGACTGTTTATGATCAGTTCGAGAGGTATCTAATAATCCTAATACCATGAATGAGCTCTGTATTTCTAGAGCTAGATACCAGAGGAAAGACAGACATGGAAAGAGATATACAGAAAAACACAGAGACAGAGCCCAAGAAGCAAGCAGTCAAGCCAGCAAGCCGGCGTGGGTGCTGGCCTCATGCTGAGAACAGAGTGGAGGTGGTGAGTGAGAGAGATGCTGGCTGGCACCTTCCTCCTCAGGTCCACCCTCCTGGGAGAACTGTCCACCCCTGGGCACACGACAGGTGTGGGGGGAGGGGGCACTCAGGCTCCAGGAGGAGGGCCTCTGCCATGGTCAGGTGCTCACATCCTGGCAGACTTGGTTTGTTTGGGCACTGGGAAGGAACAAATACCATCTTGCTGGGTGGGCCTTGAGGATTTTCTACATAATTAATGAAGGGCTACAGGGGCTGAGATTTTCTTTGTCACTAAACAGGATGATCAGCCACATCATTTTCACCATGGCTTTTTTCTTGCTTTTAGGGAATTATTTTTATAACTTGAAAGTGAAGGTACTTTTACCCAGTTATAGCTGACAGACTAACAAAGGCAAGAGGACGGAAGTCAGGGCAGAGCACATGCAGACAAGGAGTAACAGAGACTCCTGCTGCAACAACAGGTACCTCACACACCCTCTTAAGGCAACAACAGCACCTCACACACCCTCTTGAGACAACAACAGCACCTCACACACCCTCTTGAGGCAGTGTCCAGGCAAATGAACTTTTCTTCTTAGCATGAGTGACCCCAGGGCCCCATATGACACACTGCTACTGGATGTATCTGTGAGGGTTTTCACAGATGTTGGCATTTGGACCTCAGTAGACCGTCTTCTATGTGCTAAGCATAACCTGACTCACTGAAGATCTGGGCAGAACCAAAACAGAGGCAAGAGGGCTCTATCCCTTTCTACTTCCCTCCCTGGTTGACCTAGGACATCTCTGGGCCTAGCGCTAGGACTCACACTGATGCTCCCTGATCTCAGTCTTCCCAACTCAAACTGAATTACACCCTGACTTCCTCAGGGATTCAGCTCACAGAGACAGGCTAGAGAATCCCCAGCCTCTCTGATTACAACCATCAATCTCTCTCTTTAGCTTGTTCACTTTCTCTTACATGACACAGAAAGATGAAGAAATTAAAAACAGAAGCAAGGATACACCCCACTATTTCTCCAGACAACACTGAGTGATACAGCAGCAGACACAACTCTGTTGAATGGACCTGTCAACTCACTCTTTCCCTAAGGAAACTTGGAATAGATTGTTTAAAAGAACAAATAAGGTCCAGAGAGATGGAGACCTGACCCCTGGAGCCCACATAAAGGTGGCTGGAGAGAAAGAACTCTACAAAGTTGTCCTCTGACCTCCACATGCACATCACAGCACACACATGCACCTCCCATCACACACGATAATGATGATGATGATGATGATGATGATGATGATGAAGAAGAAGATGATGATGATGATGATGATGATGAAGATACTACAACTAAGAACTCCAATGAAGAAACATACACAAGAGGGGGAGTGAAAAAGAAGAATTAAACAAGTAGAATTGCAAATTCAAGTTTTCTATAACAAAAAGAATAAAACAAAATCTGAGACCTGTTCTAAGTCAAGTAGAACAAGAAGAAAGGTGGTCAGAAGTCCTGATGGTGGTCAGGAAGGCCAATAAATCAGTCTTGGGCAGGTGGGTACCAAAACAAGCAATAAATTTAAGGTCCAATAAATTTGCTCTCTGAACTTAAGGAGTGTAATAAAATAAGAACAACAGCTTTACTTCTACACACCTACAACTTCACCTACATATAACCACCTCTACACACACACCAACTTTATTTTACCTTACCACCAACTTCACCTCCACATACCCAAAACATCACTCCATCTGCACACCAGCTTCATCTCCAAATACAACTTTACATCCTCAAACTGCAGCTTCACATCCTCAGACCGCAGCTTTACCTCCACACACCACAACTTCACCTCCACACACCACAACTTCAACTCCACACACTGCAGCTTCACCTCCACACACCACAACTTCACTTCCACACACAACTTCACCTCCACACACCACAACTTCACCTCCACACACCACAGCTTCACCTCCACACACCGCAACTTCACCTCCACACACCACAGCTTCACCTCTACACACCGCAACTTCACCTCCACACACAACTTCACCTCCACACACCGCAACTTCACCTCCACACACAACTTCACCTCCACACACAACTTCACCTCCACACACCGCAACTTCACCTCTACACACCGCAACTTCACCTCCACACACAGCTTCACCTCCACACACCGCAACTTCACCTCCATAAACTGCAACTTCCTGCCTATATTCTCACAACTTGACATCCAAATACCTTGATGTTCCACCAACTTCTCTAACAAGACTCAGGCCTACCAACCAATTCTGTTAATTAAAATCATAGAAAATGTGATCTGTTCATATAAGTAATGTTATACTTTTGAAGTATTTGGTAAATCAATATAACAAATGTCATTTTACATGTGCAACACTGTATCTAACATCTAAACATGAAGAGCAGCTGCCTACTCAGGAAAGCCCTATCATTACATTACTACTGAAAGGAATTCTCAGATCTGTATCTTGCTCCTTCAGGATGCACTAAAGTCTTTAACCACAGACCAAATAGGGCAGAGAGGGTCAGAGAAAAGCTTGCAGAAGGACACATGATGAAGACTGTGCTTCCATGAGGCCAACCAAGCACTGAAACTGCCCTCCCACCAACCCATCTACAGAGTCCAACTCCAGCCAAGCACCTAAGATCCCTCTATAAAACAGTAACAGCGGCACTCCTCCAGGGTTGCTGTGATACAGAAGGGCAAATAGGATACTGCAGGGGTGTCTACCTACAGCACCTCTCAAAACCTGGTTGAGTAAGTATATCAGAGACAGAGGTCAGGTTCAGGGTCAAAGTAAGCCAGATTCAGTTATGCTGGGATGTTCAACAAGCATCCCTGATGAAAGCAAAGCAGGCGTCCCTAGTATACAAAAATCACTGTAACCCCAAAGATCGGAGGCTACATGTGAATAGGTACCTAAGAAGCATTCTGCTGCACCTACATTGCCAAACTTCAAGGGTACACTGACACTTGGCAGAAGAAAAAGCACATCCTCTCTGGAAAACCTCATCATCATCTGAAGCCATCACGATTCGCACAAGACATTGTCAAAAGAGAAAGGACTGTATTAGGAAAACAAGGTATGAGGGAGAACAGCAGCAGCAAGACATTCAAGGAACAGTTCATAGAAACAGGTGAAAATAGGAAAACAGGATGGCCAAATGGACTTGAGGGAGGGAAAAAATTCCAGAAATAAAAAAAAGTACAGTGACTATAATTAAAAAATTAATGGACAGGTTAACAGCATAACAGACCTAAAGAAAAAAAGGAAACAGAGGAAGAACAGGAGGTATGATCTAGAGGGCAGTGTAGAAGTATACAGAAAACACAAGACACTGGGGCCTAAGTGTAACAGAATATGTGCCTACTATCTTAGCGTTTTGTTACTATAACAACACCTGAGGCTCTGCTTTGGAGGCTCTTGTTCCTGACTGACTGGCATGAAGCAACAGAATCCTTGATGAGACAGCATTATCACCAGAGAGTACATGGCAGAGAAACACCACTCACCTCACAGCAAGGATGCTAACAGAGGGCAAGGAAAGAATGTACCTTCTATAATCCCCTCCCCTGTGACCTAAGACTTGGCTGTCAGGCCCTACTTCCTAAAGGTGCTGCCACCTTCTGACAGTACTTTCTTGGGGATCAAAACTCCAACACAGGATCTCTTGGGGTGGGGTGCGGGGGACGGTGACTTTCAATTCAAATTCTAGAAGGCAGAGAAAACACAAATAACTACAAACCTTGACCAGGAACAGAGAAATGAGCCAAAGCAGTAAAAGTCACAAAGACGCATGAAGGTGGGGGTGGGGTACGAGATTCTAAACGTGTAGCCAGAACAATCTTTTCACAATGAGGACAAATAAAGGTGTTTCAGAAAAACTGCTGCTGGGACAATCTGCCACCAAAGAAGTCCTAGGGGAGACATTTCAGAAGTAATATGGTCCTAGTGAGAAGATATAGTATAGAAGACTGAAAAAGAAAGAAGCCATGTGTGAAGTCATCAACAAGTGGGGAAAAAAGTCTCACATAAGCTGTGCCAGCAAGTGGGACCATGTCCCAGTCTTCATGAGGCCAGTCTAACCCTGCTGCAGACACCACGAATCAGTCAGTAGTCAGTGTCTCTTATAAATGTAAACACAAGAGTTCCCAGAAATTTAAATCTAGTAATACATAAGAGACAGAACATCAAGCAAGCTGGATGCATGCCCATCAGGAACATACAGTTAGCTTTAACATTCAGAAATAAATTGAGGAGGTATGTTAGCGTGACATTTCTACTCAAGTATTCTTCAAGAGTCCTTAAAATTTCAAATTGGTGTTGACATAACTTTCCAACATAAAATAAATCTGACAGTTTTCACAAGGAAGAAAGGGAAAGAGGGAGGAAGAAGGAAGGAGAAAAGAACAGAAAATAAATAACAAAGCTGATAGAATGAAGACAATGCTTTTCTTAATAAAAATGAAGGCTAAGTATACACAACCTCCTCATCTCCTGCCTCTGGAGGGGGACAACAAAGTTGAAAGGCACAGCAGAGCACCTAGGGGCTGTCCTAGGAGACATTAAGTCATTACTAACCACGCTGAGGGGAGGCAGGAGTGAGACATCTGACTTAAGTTCCTGGGAGATCTCAGGATTGCTCTGTTATTCTTGTCTAACAGGAGCAGGTATTCTTGGTTAAAAGGTAGTTCACCATGGAGCTTCCGGAAGCTGTGAAAACTGTAGTCACAGAGTGCTGCACTGTGTGCCCAGGTATGCTTATCTAGTAAAATTGAACCTGGCTTAAATGGTAGGAATGCAGCTCAGTGACAGAGCACTCAGTGACAGCTCCAGCATTCACAAGGCCCTGAGGATCATACACCTCCAGTCTATATTAAAAAAAGAAAGAAATTAACTCAAAAGTTCCATACCACAAAGCTCAAGACCTGCACACTGACATGCAGTATGGCACAAAGTGAGCCCAAGGGCACCAAACACACCCCAAACCCAGTCCCCTCTAGTGCACACAGTGAAACTTCATACCCTCTCTCTTAACACAATTGAAGTTTGCCAAGGGTAACCTATAACGTGACTTTACACAAGTCTAATTCATTACAAGAAGTATGGCTCTCATGCAAAGCTGTGAAGCTCATGCAAAGGACGTCTGCTTATCAAAGCCACGTTTAATTTATCTAGACATCCACTACTATACCTAGCTTTTGTTTTGTTTTGTCCTCTGTGTAACAGTGCTGGCTGACCTGGAACTCACTTTGTAGACCAGACTGGTCTCAAACTCACAGAGATCCACCTGCCTCTGCCAATCCCAAGTGCTTGGATTAAAGGCATGTGCCACTGTTACCCAGTATACCTATCTTTTACAACCACAGACTTGCCTTTGTTTAATCGTTTCCATATTAGGTTTGCACAAGTTGTTTTACAGTGCTTCTGAACCATAATTATTCAATAACTTCATCTGGAAGGCCACTTCTATTTTTTCCCTGTAAAACAGATGTTTATAATTTATCCAACTTGTTAAGGCTGTGACATCTTATCTGCTGGGAATTGTGCTGACTAAGATAACAGGGAATTCTACTTGTGATGATCCAGACAACAAAACCACCCAACTGTCTTCAGTTTATGGAGTGTACTTATGCAACGAGAAATGACACGTAAAGACACACCATCTCTTACACACAAGCTACTGATGAGCTCCCTGGAACTGGATTCATCTAGTTTCTTCCCAATCCCTCAACAATGCTGAGCTATGTTTCCATTGGAAAGCAAGACTGTCCCCTGTAGACGGGGCTGAGGTATGGAACCCTGCATTCTCCAGAAGTGATTTAATAGCTTCTGATTCAAGTGGTGATGAAGTTTCTCTCTCCTTCCCATTCAGCCCACTGGAGGGTCACAATGTCAGAAAGGGTCCTTTATGCCATTATGTGAGCCACAGTAGAACTGACAATTACAAAACGAACTTAATGACAAACAAGAAAACTTGCCAAAGTCCCGAAAGCACGAGCAGACAGAGGCAGGTGACCTGACAGAGCAAACTGCAGTACGAGACCACCAAGGGAAAGGAATCTTCTCAAGCAGTCAGACGTGAGGTAGGTGCAGAAACCTAAGAATTAGAAAGTGTAAGGATTCCCAAAGCAGATCTAACCATTGATACCAGTATCTTAACTAAATAAATAAAAAAAATAAGTCGGTTGGGTGGTAGGGGTGAGAAGAAATCAAAATGTCAATGTGCAAATCTGGGAAGAGATTCCCCTGCAATAGAACAAGTGTGATATCCAGTTTCTCATCTGCAACATCAGACACTGGAAATAACAGAGAGTACTAAGTTCAGTTCAGGGGGAAAGTGATACAAACCCTGAATTCCAGACCCAGTCAGAGGATCAATCAACTGTTAGAACATAATAATTACATGTTTGAACACTGGGTAAGAACTCAAAAAGCCTGTCAGTCATGATTCCACAAAGCAGCTGATTAAGGAGGGGCTCCAGCAAAACAAAAATAGAACCCAAGGAACAGACATCATAAGATAGAGAAGCCATGGCAACAGAAGCTGCCAGAAGCAGCACGAAAACCTACAAGACACAGTTTCCATGTGAACCTTCTTTGATTGGCAAGGGTTCTGTGCTTCAGAATTACACTTCATTCTATCTGGTTCTAAAGCAAAATATATTTATGTTGTAATGATGTTGTAAATGTTGCTTCTTTTACAGTAAAATTTTTAGATTAAAAATTCTGTAGAAAAAGCACAGAGACCCTAAATATAGATGACAAACAGATTACAAGTGTTTCAGACTTTGTCAATATAAATCTAAAACCATAACTCCTAACAGTGGAGAGCTGGGAGACTGACAACTGCCCACAGGATCTAACCACCGAGAAAATAACCATAGTGATCATGAGCAAAACTTAAAAGAGAATATAAACCACACTGTGTACCGCTGTGCATGGGAAGGACAGAAGGATATTTTCTCTGTGTGTAAATGTATGTTGTGGTACTTGCATAAAGAGGCCAGGGATCAACCCTGGGTGTTATTCCTCAGACACCATCAACCTTGGTTTTTTGAGACAGGGTCTCTCACTGACCTGGAACTCATTGATTAGGCTAGGCTGTCTGGCCAGGGAGCCCCAGAGTATCTGCCTATATCTGTACCACACTGGCTTTTTGTTTTGGTTTTTGTTTGTTTGTTTTGAGATAGTCTCTCTGTGTAGCTCTGGCTGTCCTGGAACTGGCTCTGTAGTCCAGGTTAGCCTTGAACTCAGAGATCCACCGGTCTCTGCCTCCAGAGTGCTGGGATTTAAAGGTGCACACCACTTCCAGCTTGCTTCAAACTGCCATTTAAAAATGTGGTTTCTGGGGATCAAACCTTCTGTTAAAAATGTTTTAGATTTATTTTATGTGTATGAGTCTTTTGTCTGTGCTTGTATGTAAGTGCACCATGTGTATGCCTGGTACCTACAGAGGTCAGAAGAGAGTATCAGATCCCTGGAACTGCAGCTACAGACAGTTGTAAGCTGCCATGTTGGTACTGGGAAATGAACCGAGGTCCTCTACAAAAACAAGTAATCTAAACCACTCTCTCCAGTGCCACCGAATCTTCTTAAACATAATTTATAACTATTTGTTACTTGAATGCTGTCGGGTAGATGTTTCCTCAGGATTGACCAGTCTTTCCTAGAAGCAAGAGAGGGTTCAGGAGGTTCATGAAACACATAAGAAACTTGCAAGATTCTCACGTTCCCCTCCAGGGTTATACGAATAGTTACTTGCTTGTATGGAGCAAACTCCAGTGGTGTGGTTGCCTAGAAACTACAATGAGGCAGCTTTCATGAGTCATCACCCATGCTGAGCTGGGCTTTTTTGGTGATGCTGTTGCTCTAGTCATCCATGTTTCTTTCTTTTATTTATTTATTTATTATGTATACAATATTCTGTCTGTGTGCATGTCTGCA
>LOJH01016882.1:11376-22578 GCA_001685095.1 Ellobius talpinus
CCTTTGGAAGAGCAGGCAATGCTCTTAACCACTGAGTCATCTCTCCAGCCCTCATCCATGTTTCTATAAGCAACTCCAATAAGCTAACTGACACACCAGGCTAGACTTGAGTAGTTTCTTTGGTCTATCATCAGCTTATTTGGGGTAAACATAAACAGACTCCCCCCCCCAAAAAAAAACTCATATAACAAATGTGTTCTTTATTACTTCCTGGTATTACTTTGGGTTTTTAAATCACTAAAATTTAGAGACTCATTAATAGGTAGGACTTGTTAAATAGTTTAGTGTATTAACTGAGGACATGACTGCTGCAAGGTATGGTTAAGTAGAGGGTTTTTAATTGAAGATATTAGGAAGAGAACAGCCAGAGACATCGGGAAGAGTCCAAAACAGAGAGAAAGTTGCAGACTGAATATGGCCAGCAGATTGGGTCTGGCCAGGAGAGGGGGTGGGGAGAAAGAGAAGACAAAAAGAGAAAAGGACCAAGAGAGAAGGGCAAAAGAGAGAGTATAGCTGAAACAGCAGGGTTATAAGAACTGTAAGAAGCTGTGGGAAGAGAAGCCCATGAGCTGGAGATGTTTACAGTGGAAAGGAGGTGAGAACTAGGTACTATCATACTGAGGGAGCCTGGAGGCTAGCATGTGCTTTGGTATACTAATAGGCACCACAGGTAGCCATTTATCCCTTCTGCCAGTGATAAGGGTATTGACTGCTTTGTTAGAGGGTAAGGGGTGCCAGAATTTGGAAAATGGAGTTTCCTTTGGACCTGACACTTAGCACATTCTGTACAACACAGCACAGAATAATGTGCTCTCCTCCTTAAAGGATGGGACATAATGTGAGCAATGAATGGTTGGGTAGCATCATCACGATGCAACTCTGCATCTTCATCCAAGTCTAGAAAGCACAGCTCACCACGTACTGAAGCTGCATGGTGTGTGTATGTGGCAGGAGCTCTGAGAGCTGTGGTGAACAAAATGAGGCTCCATCAAGCATAAGAAGAAATGATGTAATCAGATGCAGTAGAATGAAGCTGCTGCTGATACAAGATGGTGTACTATTTTCTAGTAAATTTTTGTATGGATGACGGGATATACTCTAAAATAACAATGAAATATAGTTAAACAAATACACAAACTAAAGCCACAGTCAATGATGCCCAACCATACGTGCTGTACTTTCAGGCAATGGCAGAATACAGACGAGATCTGTATACACCCACACCACCACACACTTCAGCAACAAGTACATTACAGCATTACTACAACTACCATGTAAGCTGGCAGTGGAGATTTTCCATCTCTCACGTAATCTTAGATTCTGCAATCATACATATATGTCAGTCACTGATTGAGAGGTTGTTGTGTGTGACTACATTTGAAATCAGAACTCATCCTATGAAGAAGGGGAAACTTTCTACAGAACACATCATGATATACAAAACAAATGGACACGACAGGGACAATTCTTAAAAGAAACTCAGAAATGCAGGAAGCTTTTCTTCCTCAGTACTGGAGGCAAACTGAGACATAGAGGAGGGGGAATGCAAAGCCACTCTGAGAAGCCCTGGCAGGCCTTTCCCTGGCTGGCCAGCGATCAAAGGCCTGGGGCAAAGTCAATCTCGGGAACAATCCTGATTGACAGTGAGGCAGAAGAGAGCACTCTGTGGGCTGTAAAGGGAAAGGGCCTATGGTAACAACTAAGTTGTTTACATACACTAGCTGCAGTGACAGCAGAGGCTGGAGTTCAAAGGAAGATTGAGGGTTAAAACAGCAGAGCATGAAACAGGAATAATACGGGGGCTTGTAGCTGGGTATAAGATAACCAAACTAGGGAGATTAGACAAAAAGTGGGGCTCAGAGCCAATGGCAGCAAAAGAACAACTGTAAGGCATTACTATACTATCCCTTCTTACAGCCTTAGTTCTAATGTAGCTAACCATAGCAGACGGACCTAGAAGCAAGGATGTCTTCCATCATGAAGCTTCCAGCTAGAAGACCACCCCAGACCACCTCACCTTCAGATAAAAAGCTAAATATGAATCAAGAAAGACTGTAGCTAGAGCTTGGTGGTTATGACAGAATAAGTATCCTCCATGACAGAGTTGTAAACTGTTCACATAGATGTGAGATCTAGGAAAGCTTAGTGCAATTAACAGCACTTGAGACCCTGCAGGGTAAGAGGATGGTTAACACTGGCCCACTGACTAACAGCTAGGAGTCAAGATGAGCAACTAACTAACAAAAACACATGTCAGAGGTGGACAGGGGTTGTCAACCATTCCTGACTGGGTAGGCATCATGTGAACAGCAGAATCATTTCCCTGGTTGGGCCAGGAGGACATGCACAAATTATGTGGGTCTGTCACTGGCTTAGTCCCTGATATCCCAGAGAGAATGATGTCACAGTAGTCACCTCAGCCTATGTCCGGTTTCTGCTATATTCCCATAAACACCATAGACAAGTTAAACATTTTTTCTCTCTTAAAAGTATCTCCTACTCTCAGTTTTTCTTATTTTTCTTTAAATTACTAATTTTCCTCAGTTTCTTACTTTTCTATAAATTTTAATAAAGCTTGCTCCTGTTCTGCATATGCACAGAACAGTTGTCTTTATTAATAAGAGACAATGAACTTGGACCCACTGTTTCAGGTTGATCTTTGATAACCATTTAGGGTCTCATACCTCAGGACCCTGGGCCAAGCACAACTGAGCTAAAAGAGGCCTCAACAGGATAACACAAAAGCTCAAATAAATAGATGATTCTGTCATCCTGACAGGATCCTGACAACTTTTCTCCTAAGAACAGTGACAGATGCAGTGGATGTCTTCCCCCACTACCTCCTTTCATGATGTGGAATAAAATAGATCCCCATTTCTGCTAGGCAAGTGTCATAACTCCCAAAGCACACCCCAGCCGTTGATGGCATTATAATCGGCATCCCCCAAAGCACTTATATTCTTAGTCCTGCATGACCCAACATCATATAAGAACTTTGTTTCCACCTATTAAAAATGCAGTATTTAGTTCTATTGCAAGAATCCCTTCCCTGGGAAGATGTTAACAATGTTTACTCCCTCCTTTTAAGGTCCCAGTGACAAACAAAGAACAATCCCACCAAATTTCAACCTGGGGAATCAATTGAGTTTGTTGCTTACAAAGAGCATGGGTGATCCCAAAGTTTCCTTACTGAAAAGTTCCCATCCAGCATGGATGATGTTTCCCTAGAACCACTGGACATGGAGTCTCCGGTTAATCTCCCCCAGACTAAATAGCCTACCACTTCCTAAGCTCCTGAGGCTATGTACAATTAGGACAGAACTGCATACAAACAGCTACAAGGAGCATCAGGACTTTCTGGTGAAGGTCTAATGGCTCTCCCCTCCTCCTCCATCTCTGAAGGAACACCCACAATCACAAGCCCAATGGAGATGACCTCTTGCAAGCAGGGCTGGCACAGCTGATCTGATGGATGATGACAGCTGTTCTGCTCAAGGATAACACTCTTCAATAGTTCCTTAGGTAAAGAGGATGACAAAGAAACACATTAATATACAAATGAATATCTCTAGCTTCTAGCCTTGAAAGAAGAAATAACAAACAAACCCCTTTTAAATGGTAAGTAGGTGTCTCTAATATTCAACCTTGCAGAGGCAATTAGACTCAGAACTACACAATCACACAGTATGGAACAGAGATGCAGGACCACTCTACTGGATTTTACAGCAGGTGAAGGCTCCACACGTTACAGATGAAAGTAAAAAAGCAAACAACTTCTGAAAACAACTGAAAAATTATTGGTACATAATTAATAAAAATTTTAAAAGACATCTAGATTACAAAATTTACATAGCAGACATGTAAAATTCAAAAGCCAAAGTGCAACGTGGGGAGGGGATGTATATCAAAGGAAGTCAGGAGCTTGACTCTGGTTTGCTCACAAGATAGGGCACAAGACAGTATCTATAACCAGATGGTGAGTTCTAACTGGGCTTCTTACTCCAGGTTGTCTGGAGGGTTGAGTTTGATGGACTCAGTCAACTAGAGGCAACAATACTGCCAGTTACTGTGACCATCCAGTGCCAAGAGGAATCCACCAAAGTTCAGGACTCTGCTGTCCCCATACGGCAGGAAACCTAAATATAGGACAGGCCCTTGGACCTTCACTAGGGCTGAAGTAATCCCAAGAGATGAGCACAAATACCTCAAACTCCCTGTCTGTACACCTCTGAGATGAAGGAGTAGACTATTCAAACACTGCGTTGTGTAGCTATTTCTAAACAAAACATTGCCTGGGTGGACGTGGGGCTTAATAAATTAGGAACCCAAGAAGATTTAGGAAGCTCAGAGAGTTTTAAGTGTCACGGGCCCTGTCCCCAAGGCTACGCAGAGAGCAAACTACAGCCAGGGAAAGAAGATTTCCACTAGAGTTGTCTACAAGTTACCCCCAGAGCTCTAGGAATACTGGGTCTCAGGTGGGCTTTGTGGTGATACAGCTGCCTTTGAGTCATCCGGACTCCTGTAAGTACCCCTCACCCACACTCCTGTGAGTAACCTCGATAAATGCACTCATTCACCAGACTAGACTTGGTTGAAATCTTTTTTTTTTCTTTTGGTGTGTCATCAGTGCCTTATCTGCAGTGAGTAGACGTTTGTTCACGTCTCCCCAGGAAAGGTCACACAGCACAGCTTTTCATTAGACATTTGGTCATCCTAAGATTTCCTGGGCCTTTATAAGGCAAGGGGCCCACAAGGCCAGCTTGTGAGGAGATAAGTGAGCTTGGGAAATGTGCCCCCAGAACAGCACACTGGTGGGGTTTTTTTGTTTTTTTTCCTCTGTTGATCTGAGTAAAATCACACTGACTCACTCTCCCTACAGCTAGCACACTGGTCTCCACACAGGACAGAATGACCCTCATGCCCAGAACTGGAAGCTGTCCTGTTTGAGAACTCAGCTCCACAGCTTGCTGGCCTTGGGCCCATATTTTAATCCAAAGCTCCTGGAGCCTTCCTCTTGCGGGAGAGAGTAGCAGTGGTGCCTACCACAAGAGCTACATAGTGTGGGTAGATGACCCGTGTGGAGGTGTGTATAACCCCTATTCAGAGCAAATGCTCAATAAATGCCAGCTATCCCTGGGGACAGGACAACTTCAACACTACTAACAACTGCCAAGCATAAAGCTTAGATATATTCCTGATCAGCCAGTTAGTTGAAGTTGAATAGTTTTACCATTTGCTTTAGTACAGCCAAGCCTTAAAAATCATACTAGAACTCTGAGAGAGATGGCTCAGCAGTTAAGAGCTCTAGTTGTTCTTCCAGGAGACCTCAATATTCAGTTCCCAGGTTCAGTTCCCAGCACCCACATGGTAACTCAAAACCATCTGTAACTCCAGTCCCAAGGCATCTGATACCCTCTTCTGGGCTCCCTGGGCACACAAGTTGTACACAGACTTGCATACAGACAAAATGACCATATACATAAGATAGAACAAAACCAAACTATTCTGAGCTCAAGCCTCAACTCCTGTGCATATTTGCAAACATGGAACCTGCCTGGGAGACAGACAGTTGCCCCACTACCCCAGTGCCCATGTGCTATTGCACAGACTTTAGGCCACAGACATGCCTGATCATAGTGTTCCTTGAAGGAAGGAACAGTTTTAGGAAGTACTAAGAATACTTTAAATCAGCTGAGTGTTAGCTTTCTATGTGGCATTCATGACAGGAGATTACTTACACAGTAGAAGCCAACTTCTAAGCTGAAATCTGAGAAATGTAGGCAGTAGCCAAGATGTAACTGACCTTTCCACTTGCTGGGGAAAGGATCAGAAGGCTGAAGCTGGGCTAACTCTGCATGAGAGCTCCTCAAATGGGGACCCATACTGGGGAATCCCAGGGGCACAGGGTAGTAGCATGGCCCACTCAAGTCTAGAGCCTCCATTAGGCTCAGCTGCCAGGCAACTTGCTAGTTATTCCTAACAAAAAGCTCCCAGACACTTCTTCAGCACCTTTTCAAAAGCAAAGTACAGATAAAGGTAAAAATTAGCATTTTACAAAGTATTTTAAATTTACTAACATATTTCTTCCTCAAATAACCCTAGAGAGACATCCAAGGAAAGAATATAGATTCCAAAGCAGAATGAAACACACTGGCACCCTCCTCCAACAGGGCCTTCCTCCCACAATCACAGGGCTACACGTGTACCTCCTGGTTGCATTACCCACATATGGTCCACAACTCACAGTGCATTCTCTGCCCCCCTGAGGACACTCTTGACCTTTGGGACCTTAACTTGGGATCATGACCTAGCTTGACTAGGACTCCTGGGTCAACTCTTGAATCACACAAGTCATACTGGGGTAATTATTAATTGTAGGCTCTTTCACTATCAAACATGTTTAAGCAACATATCTCGTGGTCACTTACTCTGTGAGGCCTACTTACCCAGAGCAGAAACTAAGTATCCATACTCAACAGGATGAGTGAATAAAGGCTATCTGTAGTCAAACAGAAAGAATCACACAGCAGCATGAATGAGCTGCTGGAAAAGCAGGAACACAGATGTGCCTCACCTCTCAGTACTGAGCAGAAGAAACAAACACAGAGATTTTTAGGGCAGTAGAACTATTCCCCATGACACAATAAAGATGGTTACATGTTGTCAAGCATTGTCTAGCCTACAGAGTGTCTACCTCCAAGAGAGGACTCTGCTGTAAATGTAGGTGGTGGTGATGTATCAGTGTAGTTCATCAACTGCTTGGAAGGCCCACAGAACACAGGAAAGACTTAATTACATGGCTGGCTTGTAAGGGTCTACATGAAGAGAGATGCAGTCAATAAGGAATGCTCTAGAGTTCCCCCACCATCTCCAGAAACCACCTCTAGAATCCTTCATACATTACCAACTCTATCCTTGAGGTTTTCTGGAGCCTTCCTAGCACAGACATGACTTTACTTCAGGGAATAGGTTAGGATTCCCCTACCTCATGACCTGCAGAGGACAAAAGCACACCAGAATGTATTTTCTATGGCCTCTAAAGGCCAGGGAAGATGAGTCTGATAACTCACCCTAGGGAAGGAAAACTAGTTTCTATGGCCTGCAATAAGGAGGGAGTAATGAACTGAGAAGTGTGTATGTGTGTATAGGGGGGTGTATAGATAGAGAGATACTGACTGCAATAACATGATACATATGACTATTATACATGATATGTTATAATATATATCATAATATGACATCTATGTACCTTCTAATGGAATGTAGACAGTGGAGGAGACTCCACATGTTGGGTACAGGGGTACACAGAAACTTATATTTTGAATGTGAAATGTCTTCTATAGGCTAACAAGTTTGAACACTTGGTCTAGAGCTGGGAGTGCTGTGTGGAAGACTGTGGTACCTTTAGAAAGTGGAGTCTTACTGGAAGAAGTGAGTCACCGGGAGCAGGTTTTGTAGTCCAGCCCCACTCTGTTATTTCTCTTCTTCCTGTTGAGGATGCAGTGTAACTATTGATGATGATGGACTGTATCCTCTTGAACTATAAACCAAAATAAACCTTTCCCTCTTTAAGTTGGTTCTTGTCAGGGATTTGGTCACAGCAACAGGAAAAGACATGAAGACAGGGATTCTCTGTACATTCTGTTTAATTTTTTTCAGCGAAAATAAAACTACTCTAAAAAAATAAGCTTTGTAGAAAAGTTAAAAACAGACAGGGACAGGACTACAAAGATGGTTCATATGCTAAAATGCTTGCCGTGCAAGCATGACAGTGTGAGTTTGACTACCAAGAACACACATAAAGAACCAGGCACAATGCTACTTGCAATCCCTGCACTGAAGAGAAGACAGAAGAACCCCTGGGTCCACTTTAGTTGAATAAGCAAACTTCACATACAGGAAGACACCCTGCCTCAAAAAATAAGATGGAAGTGATTAAGGAAGGCAGCTAATGTCTATTTCTGTGCAAGTAGACACACGCACATGCGCGCGCACACACACACACACACAGAGGAGTACACACACACACCAAAACAAAACCTATACAGGTAAAGAGTCCGATGTGCCCTGGCAGGGCCAGCAACTGTCTTTTGAAGGTTTTTTATTGGGGGGGGTCTGGACTTGGCCTGGGTGGGAGGTAAATAAGTTTGCTTTGCAGCACTTCACTAAATTGCAAGCTAAGGCCCATGCACTTTCCTTGTGTGTGATGCTTCTCTGGTAAGACAGTAATTGCTTCAAATCACTGCTGATGGGAAACTTAAAGATGGGAAAGCAAGAACAGACAGAGCCCCAGACACAGGGTCATTGTCTCGGAAAGAATATGAGACACAGTTAGGCATCCTGATGACTTAAGCACACACTCATAGAACACACAAACTCACAGAGCACTTACGCTCAAGGGACAAACACAGAGGGGGGTGCATATGAGAGGGAGAAGGCAGATGCTCATGGACCTGTAAGAACAGAGACTGGGAGAGGCAGCCTGAGTGACTCGAGGAAGCAGCATGGGAATCTTTCTTTTCACAACACTGTCCATGAGGTTTGATTTACTGTTATTCTCTTAAACAAGGAAAAACAACAACAATGACCTAGTCAAGACAAAATTAATCTTGACAGTGACAGCAACCAGAAACACTAAATACCAACAGCTCTTTAAATACTGGAGCCTCCAAAGGGATTGGTTTGTGCTTAAAGAAGTTAGGATTCTTCCTCAAACTGCCATCATGAAGAATATAATCCCCCAAGAATTAAAATGTTCTGTCAGAAGCAGTTATTTGGTTCAACTGCCAGGAGGAATAAGTGAACAAACAAGAGAGAAAGTGAGCAAATCCTGCCAAGGTTGCCACCAGCAGGTCCTTACAGGCACCGCACCCAGCCCTCTCTGGAACCTGCCTGAGGCCTGGAAAACACCAAGTTCTTTGCCTTGGTGTGTGCTGCTTTCCAACTAGCTGGAAACAAGGAAACCAGAATTCCATCACAGGATAAGCAGTAACGACTTCAGGCTTGTTTCCTGGGGCCACTGGCCAGTCAAGCTGCCATTTCTCTTACGCCAGCTTCTCAGTGCAGACTGCACAACCAGGAAGCCAACAGTGCACAGGAAGGAATCTTACATTTTCTTTTCAAAGTTTGGAAGTGAAAACACACGTAAAACAAACTAATTTGAGCTTTTCTTTCCACATCAGCTCACAAATCAGAAAGTCAGGCTAATAAAAGAAGTCCAAGCTTTCTGGAAGAGGGCAGGGGCTGTAGACACAGGCTTACAGTGACTTTTAACTGAAAATAGAGCTTTCTGTGGAATGTCTGTGAGGACAGGGAAGGAGGGAAGCAACTTCTCACAGTGAGCTAAACACATCAACAGAACTGTCTATGATGAATTACGAAGGGAAATTTCAGAAGCAAATTGTGGCTTAAACCCAGTTTGTGGTCGCTTTTCTATTAACTATAACCTAATCGACTAAGAAGCACATCGAACACTGCTTTTAATCCCAAACCTGGGAAAACCAAAGCATACTAACAGCTCAAAAATTGTATTTCCCTTCTTGCCATGAGGGTAGTCCACACCCTAATAAGTCTCCATCTACAGGTGTGGTGACACATGCCTGTAACCTCAGCACTAGGAAGGCAGAGGAGGAAGGATCACTGGAAGTCTGAGGTGCCTGAATGACAGTGAGTTCCTGGTCATCCTGAGCTATAGAGTGAGAATCTGTCTCAAAAAAGAAGGGGGAAAGGTGAAAAATCACAATATTAATGCTAAAATCCAGGAACCAAAAAAAAAATCAAACCAGTTTTCACAAATAACAACATATATTGAGGATGTAGGATAAAAGAAATCCCTATTTATTGCTATTGGGAATATAAACTATTCAGTATGGAAATCAGTATGGAGATTTCTCAAAAAAGAAAAAAATTTAAAAATAGAACTATCATACGACCCAGATATACCACTTCTGGGTATTTACCCAAAGGCCTCTAATCAACATATTCAAGAGATACTTGCACTTTAGTTTTTACTGAAATACTATTCATAACAGCTAAATCATTTAATCAACTTAAATGTCCATCAACAGAGAAATTTTTAAAATGTATATATATACGATGGAATTTTAGCTATAAAGAAAAATGAAGCTTTCAGAAAAATGAATGGACTTGGTATTATTAAGTAACCAAACTTAGAAAGGCAAATACCACATGTGTTGGGGCTGAAGCAATAGCTCAGAGGTTAAGAGCACTTACTGTCCTTGCAGAGGATCCAGGTTCAAGTCCCAGGACCGACATAGTGGCTCACAACCATCCATAGCTCCAGTTCAAGGGGATCCGACACACTCTTCTGACCTCCATGGGCACCAGGCACACATGTGGTGCACATAACATTCATGCAGAACCACTCATACACTAAGAAAGCACCACATGTGTTCTCTCATATGTAAATCCTAGCTCCATATATACGTGAATGTGTGAGTGCGGGTATAGGTCATAAAACTAGAAAGGGGACTATGAGACAGCAAAGAGTTTTAAGGAAGTGGGCCAAGGGGAACAGAATGCACATGCCATAAAAGGGAAAAGGGGACTAGCAGGATTAGAAAGCTAAAGCAGGGAAGAACAGAAGGATAAGGCAGAGAAAAAAGTACTCTGCAAAGCAGGAAATTGTTTATGACATAAATGAAAGAATTCATGACAAGTTAGCAATGATCATGAGATATGAGTATACATGGACATAGTCACACCAAGACACAGCCGTGAAGACAAGAGGTTCACGCATGCACTCCAGCCCTCAGGCACATGATTTAGCCCCAGCTCTGTCACAGCAGGAGCTTCGGCAAGTGACTTGGCCTTTCTTCTTGTTCAAACAAGAGCAGAACCTGAGCAATGCCTACTTCCCCGCCATGTTCACAGGACATGTACAGGCCACTCAACTTCTGGTGGCTTGACAAGGACCACAACCACCCAGCCTTCCCAGATGCAACAGTACCCTTTAAACTGATTCTACACCTAAGCTATGAACATTACAAAGCCTATAATGATAGAACTACCTTAAAAAAGAGTAGAAACTTTGAATCCTAATTTCAAATTTAGGAATGAGGCATAGAAGTTGGGGCAACCTCAACCGAAGAATGGATAAGGAAAATGTGGTACATTTATACAATGGACTACTACACAGTAGAAAAAAATAACATCTTGAATTTTGCAGGAAAATGGATGGAG
>LOJH01016883.1:5649-22162 GCA_001685095.1 Ellobius talpinus
TGTGTGTGTGTGTGTGTGTGTGTGTGTGTGTGTGTGTGTGCGCGCGCATGCGTGTATGTATGTGTGAGTGCATGTGCTTGCGTGTGAGTTCATGTGCGCATGCATGCACCTGCCAGTGTATGTGCATGTGTGTATGCACATGTACTCCCCACACACACATTCATACATGCATGCACACTGAATAAAAATAAACAAGAAAGCACACCGAGTTGAATTGCTGCCATTCCTGTCCATGCTGAGGCCCACAGGAGTGTACTGTTGCTCAGCACAGCACAGTTGCTCCTCACCTTGAACCACCTCACCTGGACTGTTGGGCATGTTCAGGATGCATGTGATGACCTCACCTGGACTGGAGGGCATGCTCAGGATGCATGTGATGACCAGACCAGGAAATGTATACTGAGTATTTGATCCTGGAGATTTCCAGTCACACTGTTTGGGTCACCGTGCTAACCATTCTGGGAAACTAGAACTCTTTTTGATCGGGACTCTGCCACCTTGCTGAGCTGGCTGCTGACATCACTCAGGAGCCTGCCTGGCCCTTCCTGGACTCGGAGTCAGCAGCTGCTCTCCACAGTATGGGGAGCTTCTGAGGGGAGAACATAGTTCTTGTTTTTTCCTTATAGCTGTCTACTCTCCTGTGTGGCTGGATTGGGAACGGGGTCTCCTCCTGCCACCTGTCAGGGGAATAGCTTTGCCAGAACAGAGGGGCTGCTCTGGGCACCCACAGACACTGGCCGTCAGCTGCTTCCAGTTTTTCTCACTTGAGGGGCTTTCAGCCAGACTCACCAAGGCCTGGCATGAGCCCTGTGAGAAGAGAATAGAAGCATCTGGTACCAGGCAATCTGCTGCCGGCTCATTGGAGTGTGTCACTCCTCTGGGCTCCTGTTCAACTGCCAGCCAGCCTTTCGTACATTCAGGCTAAAGCCGTCTGCCTCTCCACACCCCCGTGATCTGCGACGGCAATCCCTTACAGCCTTCTCTTGGATTCTGAATTTCTTGACTTTTGTACCTGCCATTCTGTAGTATTTGCTTACGCTGTCTGGTTCTGGGCCCCTGTGCCTGTCTCATCCTCCAACCTTTTGTCCTATGCAGAGAGAGGGTAGGAAGGACATAGTGAGTGTGTGCATGGAACACAAGAGAACAATAGGCTGACCTGGGTCTGAAGCCTAGCTCAGCGATGCCCTGCCCCGGGAAACAGGAGCACTACTAACCCTGCAGCAGCCAGAGCTTGTCCTGGGTGAGCAGAAAGTCACATTGGTAGAGAGGAAGCTGCAGACGACTGTGCACAGCCATCACAGCTCCATCACTCAAGCCTCTCCGAGTGGACCATGTTCAGGACATTTCCCTTTTGCCAAGAATTCTGTGACCACCACATTCAGGCCCACAGTGGAAGAAAACAGATATTGGAGAAAAAGAATCTATAGGAGAGGTAGATGGATAATAGATTAAAAATAGAACTTTGTGTGTGACCCCTGGTATATAGGCACATAAAATAGACAAAATCAAATGTTTTCTGATTAAAAAAACATCATGAAAGTTTTTATTTTAGAGCAAATCTTTGATACACATTTAACTTTACCATTTAGTAAAGATGAAGGGACTTTGCATACTAATGAGATGAATGTACTTGCTCATATAAAGAGTTAAATCTCGGCAGGATCCCTTCACATTGCAAGATTTAGAGCATCTTCAACATTTTTTGGAGTTGACCTATATTTTTTACAATTATTAATGTTGAGAACACAATTCGTGTAAATATGCAGTAAAACATGGCAGAAGTTTGTCTATGGCCAATTCCAAAGCTGTGGGAGATTCTGTCCTAATCCCAAGACAAAACCCATTGAATTTTTTTTATTAAGCAATTTTAACTGTCTGTCTGTTTGTCTGTCTGTCTGTTGATTTTTTGCATCCTAGGCTAGCCTTCAACTTACTGTGAATCCAGGGATAACTTGAGCTTCTGACTGCCCTGCCTCTACGTCCTGGGTGCTGCATTGCAGGTGAGATCCACCACGCTCAGTTACTCAGAGCTGCTGAGGACGGAGCCTAGAGTTCTGTGAATGGCGGAGAAGGGCTCTCCACCCTCAGCTACTTCCCTAGCCCCAAAATAGCCATTTTCAAAATCAAACATCCCAAAGACATTCCAATTTTATCCTTACCTGCTGAACGTTCTAGGGAAATATTAAAAGTTTTCATTTTTGTAATTACACAACTCCATTTCTGTGACAGGTGAAAGCTTTGTCTGTACAGTAAAAATGCTGCCACCTACAACCCAACAGTGAAAACCTAATCAGACTTGATGTTGTGTAGCTTTGTTGTTGCTTCATGGTGCTAGGTCTCAAGTCAGGACAAATGGCTAACAGGGTGCTCATTAACATATCTCAGTGAACCTGGTTGCCAGGTTCTCCCTGCATCCCTCAGTCCTTGTTACAGGGTACAGCTGGCATAGCCCACCCGCTAACCTAAATTTGGGCTGTCTTCCCCCAGCTGCCCTTCCCTACATAATCCAACCATTTTGGTTATCTGGTCTTTCCACACTCCTGGCCTCTTGGTATGGGTCTTCCCTCTGCCCTCTCCTCATATGGCCCAGCTGTCCTCTGATCGTGTCCACTCTGGACTTTCCCAGGTGTTCCTGCCTCTGACTCTGTTCTCTCTCTTATCTGCAATAAACGTTCTCCTCCACCACACCTGGGAACAGCTGTGTCCCTTCCTTTTTATTTCTCTTCATTCATCTGGTGGGCGTGGCATAAATGAGCTCCCTCCCAGGGACCTCAGCTGCTCTGAACCAGCTGCTGTTGGGACTCTGCTAAGGTGTGTACGGATCCTTTGTACCTGCGGACTTTGGTTGGCGGCCAGATTCCATTCTCAAGTCCCCCTCTTCAGCCGCTTCCTCCCTCCGCCTTATCTAACCATCCATCTCTGCCCACCTACTCAGCAAGCATTCTCTCTTTGGCTCCTGGAGCTCACTGCGACACCCTTGGGGTGCCCACCACATGGGCAACATTCTGCTTACTAAGACTCTTGCCTCCTCCCTCCGTTGGAATCATCCCTTTCCCAGAGCCTCTCCACTGCACTTCCTTGGCTGCTGCTCCCCTCTGCCCACCTTCTAAGCATTTATCTCTCATCTCTCCGGCTCTGGCCTGCTGTGCCTCCCACCTGTGATGATGACACCCACGATGCATAGTGTATCCGCTGTGTGTGCTGAACAAAGCTGCAGGGAAGTCACGTGATACAACCTAGGCAAACACTGCCAGCAACACCTCAGATTAGATTCTGGATTAATTTTGGTTTTGTAGGTTTGGGAATATTTTTATTATTGACAAGTATTTTGCAGTCACCACATTCAGACCCGTAAAAGAAGTTGGACTGCAAAATGAAGAAAAGGAGAGAGGCGTAAATGATACAGGACGAATGGATGATAGATAGATGGATGAATGAATGGATGTTAGATGGATGAACGTATATATAAATAGAATGATACATATATGCATGTATAGATGGAGAGATTGATAGATGGTGGATAGATAGATAATGGCTGGGTAGATAAATAGACGATAAGGGTTGGATAGCTCATAATGAAGCGACTCACACACTGCGAAAGTTAAGAAGCCCCAGAGCGTTAGACAAGAGGTACAGTGGACAGATGGTTCCAGGCTCAAGGTTGGAGTACACGTCTGGAGGTTGAAGACCAAAACCCCATCAGGTAGAAGAAGCAATTTCTCCCACGGTCAGCTTTCTTTTCTTTTCTAGTAAGGCCTTCAGTGGGTTATCCAGGGCCCACTCACACTCAGAAGAGCGTTCTGTTGATTCAAATGGTGATCTCATCCGAAAATCCCTGACAGACATACCCAGAGTAGCACTGACCAAATGTCCGGATACTCTACGTCTAAGCCACGTGCTATATGAACTCTCTATCACCGAGGTCAGATCTACGTCAAGAGAGACTTGAACAGTAGATTGACAACAAGATGATGGCTGACGTCACCCAAATCCAAGAGATTTATTGTAGCTGCTGCTGTCCAGCAAACGCTACAGTTTCTTCCATGTCCTCTGTAAGGGTCTGCTCCTCTTCCTGTGAAGCCAGCCTGAGGTTATAACCCAGGAATGTAAGCCAAGTAGTGTGTGGCCATTGGGTGAGGACTGTCCACCAATGGCATTCTTTCCACCAATGGGACACTCACAGAATGCTGCAGAAGCATCCACCAAGGCCACAGACTGGAAAGGCGAAGAACACGTTAAGCATATTCTTTTGCTCTTTCCTTAAAATTGTACCTTATTTTATGCAGCGGTCTTTCGGCTGTAAGTGGGCCAATTAATCTCATTTGAACATTTTATTCAATACAATCACTTAGCAATTGAATTGTGGTCTACCAAAATCCCCATTACTTTAAAAAGGCATTTAGAATGAGAATCGAGACTTCCGGCTTACATGACTTCAGTGCCCTTCTGTGTCAAAACATTCTGTGTCGTACCAGACCGTCTAAGCACTGCCAGCGTCCTTGGAAATTCCAGGACATAAAGCCTCACCAAGCTTGTCTCTAACCCTGTTTATTAAGACCCTTCCGTACTTTCCAAGGACAGGGCGTGGTTCCCAGAGCCCTGCTCTTTTCTTTCTGGCTCTGAGACCTTAGCAACAGGACTTAGATTGTGTCTAACCCTGACCCCAGATCCCCACGTCAGTCAAGCACTAAACATGGAGTCGCAACCCAAGCCTGAGACTCAGACATTGATATTGACCCTGTCCCTGAATGTGGCACACTCTGTTCAAAGAAGAGGCCCTGGTTTCCAGGGCCCTGGGCTTCAACGACATGGAGGTGTGATCCTCCCTCTGCTCTGGCACTGACACAAGAAACCACAGGTGACATCGCCAAGCCCACTTCTGGTGATGGTCTCTTTTAGAATCAACACCCATAAAGGTTTCCAAAAGCTACTGATGCAACTTGATGAAAGTAAACAAAACCCTGTTAATCACTACTTTTAGAATTTGTATAAGCATGCTTTCTTGATTATTATTATTATTATTATTATTATTATTATTATTTGTTACAGTATTGCCTTAGGACAAAGCTAGTTAATTATTGAAGCAGAAGTAGTTGGTTTCAACCTCCTGGTCTCACAGAGCCATTCCCCATGTGAGACAGATGATAAACCTGTGTTTCAGCCTCCAAGAAGTACCTTCTGTTGCTTCAGGACCATGCGAAAGGATCCAACATCAGCCCCCTGCACACAGCGCCTTTTACAGAATGGCCGCATAGCAGTGCTGCCTGGAGATGAGGACACGCTCGCTCAGAATAAGAGTACCGGCAGATAGTGACGTGCAGGAATGCTCCATCTAAACCTGCACCCTCACCTTGGTGTATCTGTCAAGATACGTAAGTATTCAAGTCATATTTTGAAATACATTGCCCAAATAAGTGAAGATGCATGGCTGGGGGTGTGTCTGCATCTGCCAGCACATGGAGGTACATTTCTGTGTATATATGGGTATATTATATTTTTCTGTATTACATGTTAATTGGTGTATGTCTTACACGCATATATGTCTGTGCATATCTATATGTGTGTGCCCCTGTGTGCCTATCTGCATGATTATGATTCTGTGTGTATATCTGTATATCCATGCACATGTGTGTGTCTGTGTAAATATGATGATGGTGCATGCTAGTGGTGGGCATCCCTACACAACCTGGCCCATGTATAATCACTAGTTGTGACGACGTGCTTATTTCCCAGCTTGGAAAGAGAAAATAATGGTCTGCCACTGTCCTAATTTTGCTCTGCAGATCTCAGAGAACAGGCCACATGACAGGACTCTGCAGAGAAGGACCGTGGAGCTTTGGAAACGGCTTCCATGTGAAGGGTCAGTTCTGAAGGTCCTTGATCTGTCCCCTCCTTTCCTTTCATGCAGGCTCGAATTCCATTGGCTCCCACCTGTCAACTGCTAACCATTGTTGCTTTTGGTTGCACCAGCTGGAAGCCCCGGGGAACCCTGCACCCCCCCAAGAACCCTGCGCCCCCCCCAGGAACGCTGCAGTCCCTGGGAACCCTGCGGCTCCCGGGGAACCCTGCAGCTCCCGAGGAACCCTGCGGCCCCGGGGAACCCAGAACCATGCAGCCCCAGAGAACCCTGCGACCCCAGGGAACCCTGCAGCCCTGATTCCACAGACAAGTCTCCCCAGTCTCCCCTGATGACACCGCTCAGCACACTGCAGGGGGGCCCAACCTTGTGATGACAGGGATCCCAGGTAGGTGTGCTGTGGACAGAGGTGACTGTGTTGGGGACAAGGGTACTATTGTGGGGGCACAGGTGGCTGCTCTGAAGGCAGGAGGAGCTGTGCTGGGGACAAGAGTGAGTGTGTATTGCAGACAGAGGAAGCTGTGGTGGGGAAAAGAAGGAATGGGAAGCAGGGGAAGGCATAAGGAAGACTGGGGAGAAAATGTGGTTTCTAAATACACGGGATGCAGAAGCCCAAAGACTTTTAAGCGGAGATGTAGAAACAGAGAAAGAGGAAGGGGAGGCAAGGACAGGTTGGTGACACTCCTGTCTGGGTTATCTTCAACTCAAGGCATTGGCTGTGGGTGGTTCTTCCCAACCATGCCTCCATCATATATCTGTCCAGAGCTCTATGTATGTATTTATTTATTGCACGTGGGGGGCTGAGACAGGGTCTCCTGTGACCAGGCAAAGCTCTAACTCACTTTGTAGTGTGTATCGTTGTGGTATCAGCATACATGTGAGCTTCTGGTCCTTCTGCTTCCATTTCCTGAATGCTTGGATTATAGGCCTGTGCCGCCCATCTGGCTATATATAGTGCTGGTGTTGTGGCTAATCTTGACTGTCACTTGACACACCTGTGGGAAGGGAACTTCAGCTGAGGAACTGCTTCTATTTGATTGGCCTGTGGGCTGGTCTGTTGGGGCCTTTTCTTGATTGCTAATCGATGTAGGAGGGCCCAGCCCATGGCTGGTATTATCACTCCTAGGCAAGTGAGTCTGCCTAGGGCAGAAAAAAAAAATCTTCCTGATCCTGTGAATGAACCAGTGAGGAGTGCTCCTCCATGGTTTCTACTTCAAGCTTCTGCCTTGGCTTCCCTCAAGGATGGACTGTGGAGTGTAAGGTGAAATAAACCCTTTCCTCACCAAGTTGCTTTTGGTTGTGGTGTTTATACAGCAACAGAAAAAAAAACCAATAATAGCTGAGGACTGAATTAATCTAAATAATTGGCTTTTTTAAAATTGTCATCTATCATTTGCACTGGATACCCCCATCTGGTTTTTCTTCTTCAGACATTCTGCTCCTTTGCTTTGGGGAGGCCACACACTCAGATTCCCCCCTTTTCTGCCAGCAGCTCTTGCTCAATCCTCTTTTGAGCTTGTCCATCAGCCACTGTGAGATGTAGCTGTCAATTAACAGTTTGTTCTTTTTCTCTCTTGAGTTCCTGCTCTTGTCCTCCAATGACTCAGTCACCATGGACTTCCTAATGACACCCAGAGCTGTTGTCCAAGGCACATCTTTGTCTGACAGACCTCAAAGTAGCAGTCTAACAGACATCCAAAGTAATCTAGCTCAACGCCCCAGACCTCAGCTATTTCCCCACTCCTGCCCCCAAAGCACAGACTCATAGTGACTCGTGACAGGTATTAATGGCTCCTAGGAACGACACTAGTTGCTCATGAACCCAGTGTTAAATGCTAGGTCTCATGGCTCTGAAGGACCCCCAGAGCGGGGAGACTCTCACTCAAGTCTCAGGATAACACGACACCCTCAGGAACTCATGAGAGACTGTCCTTGCTGCAATCACACGAGGTTTATTCACGGGAATCAGTGGGGCCAAAACTCATTTCCCACGCAGGGGTAGAGTTCAACCCCGAGTAGCTGGGAGAAGGTGTATTTAAGGGAAGAAACCATAACCCAATAACCCAAAGGGGGTAGGGAGGGTGTCATTGGAAAATTCCGAAAATACTAGTGATGGTCACAAGGGGGTAACTCCCTGTTTCTCAAGGTTATTCTCAAGATTATAATCTAACTTTATGGTCAGCCAGTTCCTGGAACAGAGTCACTGAACCGGCTAACCTAGATTTTTGGTTTTTCTCTCCCTGCTAGATTTTTTTTTTGGCTCTACTCTTTCTGCTAGAGGGGTCTGAATTTATCCAGGTCTTTNACCCAATAACCCAAAGGGGGTAGGGAGGGTGTCATTGGAAAATTCCGAAAATACTAGTGATGGTCACAAGGGGGTAACTCCCTGTTTCTCAAGGTTATTCTCAAGATTATAATCTAACTTTATGGTCAGCCAGTTCCTGGAACAGAGTCACTGAACCGGCTAACCTAGATTTTTGGTTTTTCTCTCCCTGCTAGATTTTTTTTTTGGCTCTACTCTTTCTGCTAGAGGGGTCTGAATTTATCCAGGTCTTTCAGCCCTTGTGATTGACACTAGGTCCTCATGGACCGGGTAAACATTGGGAGGTACTCATAGGACCCGTGAACAATTTAAGGTACTCACGGGCCCAGCACATAATTCCTGGACTCATAGACCCTAACCACAGCTCGAACTCTTGCTGGCCAGTTCCTGGATGGCGCTGATGCCTCTTCAGTGGCTGGGAAGCCTGAGCGGACTCCTGTCTTGCCTGGCTTCACCATCCCTGCCTGCACCTAACTGCTGTCTTTATGTCAAATCTTGATCCTCTTCCCATGCTCGACATGACAGCTCCACACCAATGGATCCTTTACTGAAGAGTCTTAGGAGACTGTTATGCCCAAATCCGTGGGGTCCCCACAAAAGCCAACAAAGGAGACTGAGTCCCATACGTAAAAGCAAAGGGCCTTTATTTTAATCAAGTTTGCAAACTCGGTCTCTTGGCATGTCCAACGTATTGGAATATCCGGTGAGACCTGAGCTCAATTAGAATTGGGTTTTTATAGTAGTAAAGGTGGGGGTGAGAGGTCTCTGAGGTTCAGGACTCGTGATTGGCTGACATTTGTCTAGGGGTGTCCTGGTGAGGTACGCTGGCAGGTGATCCTGTCTACAGCGGTTGGATTGGAATGTCAGGCATTTCCTTTGAATGGTCTGCCCTTGGGTGAGGGTCAGGTGATCTCAGCTTGTGGTTCTTTCCTGGTAAATTTATCGATGGCCAGAGTCCCAGGTGATAATGGTTGGAAGTGAAGAACTTCCTTTGGGTGACCCAGACTTAGATTATCATGGCTGCCCCACAGAGATGGCAGATTGCCCCAACACCCAGATCAGCTCTAAATACCTTCACACCCATGTATTCATAGGGCTTTGACATTACCTTCCCTTTCTGCTCTCTCTCTCTTCTGTCATTCTGTACCTCTGTTTTCCTTCCTTTTTCCTTTCTCGATTCCCTGATCTCCTTCTTTCCCTTTCCGGCTTGTTTCTTCCCTTCCCCTCTCCCGCCCTCCCCTCTTCCTTCTCTTCCTTCTGTCTTTCCTCTCAGTTCATACCCGATACTATCTAGATCAGCTTGAACTTGTTCCACCCACAATACACTCCCTCTTTCGCCTCACTTTCCCACAACCAGCCTCTTCTGGCTGGAAAATATCCTTGACAAAATTACCGCTTGCTTCTTACCGCGTTGAGGGTGGAACCCAAGGCAGTTTGGAGCCTGGGAAGTCCCCTGTCACCGAATTGAAGCCCCAACCTCAAACCGTTACTTTTTGCTTGAAGCTGCGGCAGTCCCCTCGGCTTTCATCTGGGGTGGGTTTCCTTTGGGAAGATCTTTCTGGAGCTGGGAGAACATTTATTTTTCTTTAGCATGTGGCTGCTGAGTCACACTTGCTTTCTGAACTCTAATCTAGGTCACAAGTTTAAAGCACCACTCTGTAGGCTGCTGACTGACATTTAGCAACCTCTTAACAAGTATTTATTGAATTTTCTATGAATAAGCCAAATTTGGCAAACAGTAAGTCGATGGTGATGTGACTAGTCACTGTGGAGGAGAAGGGAGCAGTGCACAGGCCCCATGAAAATGTTTGTAGGGTTGTGAGGCTTGGAGAAAAAAATTAACTGATGGACCCCAACTCTGCTGTTGGACAGTCAGGCAAAAGTAATTACAGTACGCCAAGGCAGAGACCCATATATTATTTTTTATACAAATATAGTTGTATTATTTTCAAGTATCAAAATGTTAACAGAATTAATATGGAAGAAGAATTTATATTAATACGCCAATTTTCATCAAGTAGTTTTATCCACAGGGCTGAAAATTCCTCTAGAGCCTTTGTCCAGGCCTTGTTTCAGGAGTTGTTTACCTGTTCTGCTAGTGTGTCAGAAAGCTCACGGGCTGTGCTAAGGTCCACATTCCTGGGACATTTGACTGCAAGTCAGTTGGTATCATTAGAGGCATGAAGCCCATGGGGGATTTAAAGACTGCCTACTCTGATTTCCTCCCTGCTTGTGGCTTAGATAATGGGGTCTTTGCCTGTTCGGTCTTGAAAACCAACACCTACTTCATCAACACACATTTCCTGCTTACTGTCTGAGCTACACGTTTCCTGCTTACTGTCCTGCTGTGTGGTCTGAGGGTTACAGACATGTGACATGGGTCACTTCTATGGTCTACTCGGTGGGCTCCTGTGCTGTCTTTACTACCCGCTCTTAGTGCACAGGAAGTTGACGCAGACAGACCATTGACCCTGTCAGGCAGAACAAGTACCAAGTGAACACTGGCGATGAGTGATGGAGACCAGGAAAGGAAGGCAGCTGAGCTGATGAGGCGGGAAAGAGAGCCAAAGATACTGATGCCTTTTTATATTTCCCCCCAAGACAGAGTTTCTCTGTGTTGCTTTGGAGCTTGTCCTGAAACTCACTTTGTAGACCAGGCTGGCCTCAAACTCACAGAGATCCACCTGCCTCTTTCTCGCGAGTGCTGGGATTAAAAGCTTGCACTACCACTGCCCAGCGTTTTCTCACAACCAACCCTCTCTCTCCTGACTGTTTCCTTTGAACATCAAACAAGGAGCTACATCCTCCTCCTCAAAGCCTAAGAGGCAGGAAAATATCTGATATGGACCTCTGGCCTCCACACATATGTCCACACATGTGTGTAGACATATAAATAAAAAAGATAGAAAAGAAAAACTAAAAGACGCTAACAGAGTTAACCCTGTTTAGAACAGCAGAGAAAAAGGCCTGGGTGCATTTCTCACCTGGTTTATTAACCCCAGGTCTTTTTTCTCCTCCCTTAGCTGATGATTTGGGTTCTCCAACACATCAGCTTTACAGCTGCCAACCTTTCATTACCCACTTTTTCCACATTACCTAGAGCTAGAAATATATACTCAAGGAAGTCAGTTCCTAACAGCTCCGTGGAGCTACAGTTTGAGTTAATGAGGATTACACACACATCTGGAGTGTCCCATTGGCTTTGGCTTCTGGGATGATGTTCTAAAAAATCTGCAGTTTGGGAGATATGTTCCCCAGTTCATATGGGAGTGTGATGCAGTTCGATGGACCAAGACAGAGAAGCAAGCCCTGTTCCTGTGTCTGTTTTCTACACAAGTTGTCAAGGGCTATGAAGTCTTTCCAGAAACTGCAGCTTTACTTCTGTGTGTCCTCAGATTCATCACAGACTCTTCCATCGGTCTTATCTTACATGTTAGGAAGGACTTTCTGTTGACCATATTGGACCGAACTGCTGGTGTTCAGCTTAACTGTCATTCTAATGATGGTTCAGCTGCATGGGTCAGACCACTCGTCCTTTTCCTCCTGGCAGAGTGAAGGGTAAGCCTGCTGCTTACCATAGCCGGCAGGAAGACAAGGTCTAAGGATATTTACTGAAAGCATATAAGTCCCAACTTGACTTATTCTTATCTATTGGATAAGAATCTATTATCTATTATCTTTGATCAAACTGGTGTCAAAATAATTTGGTTACCAGGTACCAATACAAGAGACTTACTTGCCTTTAGAAGTGGTACTTAATCTTTAGCAGGATGCCAATGCATATATGTAAAAAAAATCACAATAAACAACTTATTTTGGAACTTATTGTCTCTTATGTGTCCAGTTGTGTTACATAGTTATACTTCTGTTAGAATACAGAATCAAAGGGTAAGACCATGTATCATAAAGCTCCTTTCCCTGGACAATTGGAGAAGGGGCTGTGCTAGGATTTTGGAGCTGAGCAAGGTGAGAGATCTGGCCATCTGTAGAACTGTTCCCGCTGTAGCAGCCTTCTACAGAGTTCTCGGTCTTCCTGGTCGGGTCTCTCACAAGTCTATTTGTTTAATTTACTTTTTTAGACAGGGTCTCATGTGTCCCAGACTTGCCTTAAACTCATTACATAGCTGACAATGACCTTGAACTTCTGGTTCTTCTGCCTCCCATGTCCCCAGTGTTGGGACAACTGGAGTACCTCACCATCCCTGGCTTATGTGGTGCTGGGGAGTGAACCGGGCACTTCAAGCATTCTGGTGAAGCAGCTCCCCAACACTAGATTTTTATTTTTGACAGACATTCCCTTCTTAAAGCAAGGAGTCTTCTGATCCAGCATTTCCAACTATATTCTTCTCTGATCTCTCTGGCAAAACAAGACAAAATCGTAACTATTTGTTTCTTTTTGGATTCTGGGTTGAGGTGACTCTGTTCTCTGTCTACCTCATTGGGCCACACTAGGTACAATCAAGTAAAGAGCAGCTATCCTTCAGCTGGGTTTTCAGAACTGTAAATAGGTTTGGGGGAAGTATCAGGGCTGGCTCCCATAATGTCAAGGACTTTTGCTGCTGAAGCCAACCATTCCTCTCCAAAGACAGTGAGCTCATATAGGGTTTGACTAAATCAACACAGCCACGGAATTTGGGGCTTTGTTACGCTGGTTCAATTGCCTTAGAAAGGAAATAGCTTCTGCTCAATTGTCTGCGAATCGCAGCCCCTCTGATTAGTGAGGGGGTCATAGAGTCCCTCCTGGTCACTGACCTCTTAATTGCTCTGCAAGGTTATAACTTGTGGGCTAATTTTGTCCCTGGCTTACAGACACAGGGCTGACAAGATTAGGAAACTTCCCGAGTGCTAAGATTTAAGGTGTATGCTACCCTGCCTGCCATCGCTGTGAGTTTGAGAACAGCCTAGTCTACACAGACTGCTCCAGTACAGCCAGGGATACACTGTGAGACCCTATTGCAACATCAACCAACCAACCAACCAGCCAGCCAGCCAACCAACCAACCAACCAATCAACCAACTGACAAACAAAAAACCAAGAAACTTGCTGATCAGCTTTTATGCTCCTGGTGGATTCAACAGAGAAATGAATTCCTATTGCCTTATTCAGATTAAGGTGTGTGTGTGTGTATTTTAATCCTTTATTTTTATTAATTCAGAAATGGTTTTTGGCTTTTCCTTAAGAAGTAAGAGAGCATCTTTGGTTGAATGTAATGTCTTATTATAACAGGCTTTTTAACTAGACCATCCATATAATTCCATTTTGATCATTACACTTGACAGGATTGCTGAAGTTGAAGAAAGCTGTTGGATTCAGAATGCTTGTTTGGGGAAACAAGCTGCATGTGTTTACTCCTCTTAGCCCTTGCAAAGCTTTCCACACAAGACCCAGATGGTCCACCTCAGAATGTGCCGGGCAGGACAAGGGAGAGATGGAGACATCAAGGACACAGCAGTGGCCTCCCTACTTTCGAGGTCTCCTAGGTGACTTACAAACTAGGAAACAATAGAAGAGTCTGTGTCTCAATCTCATCGTGGGGAGAGTGAGGCCAGTGCACACAGTCCAGCTCAATTGCTGGGCTCCAGGACCAGGACCTGTAAAATGTAGCTCTGGAAAAGATCATTCTAAGCTAAACCTCTCTAGCACCCCCAAGGACAGTGACAGCATCTGCTGGCGTGTAGGTAGTTGGGAGCCACGTCCCAAAGGAATGTTTGGTTCTGTCAAACGGTTGTGAGGATGATCTGCCCGGTGATGAATCACTCCCCACCACATTGCAGATTAACCAGACATTCTGCCAAGCCCAGTTGATTTCTCCGGCTGGGCACATTCTCTCTCTCTCCCCATTGATCAGCGTGGCAGCAGTGCTCCTGTTTATCGTATGCTGTTCCGTGCTGCCGTCTAGAAATACAGCCTGGCCCAGTGGATACGGATAGGATAACTTCAGAATGAGATAAGCCATGATAAAGGGAGCCTGTCCTCGCAGTGTGATAAAGAACGTTAGGGTACATGATAACGTGTAATAAAAACCAACGAGGCTATTATGGAAAACGGTCTGTGGTGTGCCCTACCCGCAGGGGTGGGGGCCGAGATGACACGCTTAGTGTTTGGATCTGTCTGCTCTTTGAAATATTTGGGGCTTTTTACTTGGAAATCTAAAGGGAAAGCTCTTTGAAGGTCATGTTTGAGCTAAAAGCTGCATCTTTCCACACAATCTATTTAACAACTGCATATCTAATTTGGAAGCCCCGGTACCTCCTGAAAGTAGTTATTTCCTAATTCCTCTTTTTATCCTGCCCTCTGGTGCAGTGCTGATAAGGCAGGAAGAGCTACCTGACTAACATTATTGTCCCTTCTTTCCTGTCCTTCTGGCTAGTCTGAAATGGTTATTGCCTCTGGACTCCCGGCTCCTGCTAAAGATAACACGGCTTCCGGAGGAGGAGCCCCTCCTCCGGGCCGAAGTATGGCAGGTCCAGGGATCACCAGTTCCTGGGCATTCAGGGCATTGTGCAAATGAGAAAAGGAAGGGGGTTGAGAAGATTGGGATGAAGTGAGTAGGGAGAGTGCTATTTTCATAGCCAAACTTTGGGAGCTTGCTTCTTGCTCTATTTCACAGCACACAATTTCTCTCTCTCTTTCTCTCTCTCTCTCATTGGAATGTGGCTGTTTGGCTGAAGTGCTCCTATTATGATAGGTACAGGAATAGGTGGGCCCAGGGCCAATGCAGCATCCTTGAGCTGACCTCCTTATGGAAATAAGTGCTTAATACTTAAGTTTGGGAATCTGAGAGAGAACCAGTAATACTAATGTATAGCATATAATATTTATGGAGAGTTCACTATGTGCCAATGGCATGGATTGTGCTAAAATCACCACCTTCAAGGTGATCCGTAGTCCCCAATGTCATATGGTGTGGCAGAGGTGGGAACTAAGCATGTAGGGTTTTGTTGTCGTGGTCACAGGGATTTCTCCGCATTAATTGGGGTTCTTGAAAGGAACGGGTCCAACAGGGCTCACACAAAGAACCAGGGGGCTCATAAAGAGCAAGTATTTATTTCTCACCATTATGGAGAGTGAGCTATCTCAAGTCTTGGCCCTGCTGCAGAGCCTGAGATATCTCAGGTTGTGACACTGGAGAGAGGAATCCCTGGCAAGGATAGAGCCGCTTTCTGGGTCATATATGACCTTCCTTTTCCTGAGTCCTAACGCGATAGAAGGGCCGTAGGAGAGATCTAGGTTCCTTTCTCTGTGTGTTACAGTGTGGCATGCCGAGTGTACATGTGTGCATGTGTGTGTGGTCCCTTGTACTCTGTTCACCTTACTTTGTTTTGTGTGTCTTGTTAGCCTGGGGTTCACCAAGTAGGCAAATCAGCAAGCCCCGGGAAATCCTCCTATCTCCACCTCCCCAGACATGGGATTATACACTACCACACCTGGCTTTTTCTTTCCTTTTTGGGGGGTGGGGGTTGATACAGGGTTTCTCTGTAGCTTTGGAGCTTGTCCTGGAACAAGCCCTGTAGAACAGGCTGACTTTGAACAGAGATCCGCCTGCCTCTGCCTCCCGAGTGCTGGGATTAAAGGCGTGCACCACCACCACACAGCTGGCTTTTGAATGTGGGTTCTGGGGATTGATCTCAGGTCCTCATGTTTGGAATGTAAGCACTTTATTTACGGAGTGGTCTCTTCAGCCCTGTCCACCATCCCAGGGTCCCTTTCTTAAAGGTACCCATGCATGAGAGACTAACCTTTATGACCTAGTCACCTCCTGACATCTCCAACCGCTACTACCAGCAGAATTTCAACATGCAACCTTTCTTCAAACCATGGCAGTACAGAGGCATAGAGGAAGAGATTCGTCGTGAGGAATTTGGCTCACATGGTTATGCTGAGACATTAACAACCTTCTGTTTGAGAGCTGGAAGCCCAGCAGCAGCAGTAGGGGCATAGCCCCCCATGGAAACCTCAAGGCTGGAGGATAAGGTGCTTGATGGTGTCCAGTTCCAGCTGACAGCTGAGATCCAGAGGCTCCTATGACTAAACACAAAAACCCTTGTTTGTTTCCAGAGAGCGATCCTGTCCTTTACTGTTCTTCTGTCTTGAGTGCTACCCACCCCATTGCTGAAGGTGATATGAACTCAGTTTGCAAACACCAGTGCTAAATTCTTCCGGGAACATCCTCTGTAGACACAGCGTGTATACCAGTAATCTGGGTATCCCATAATCCATTCCAGTTGACAAGTGAAACTAACCACTCACTATCTTTTTGGCTTGAAGAGAGAATGTTGCTTCTCTCTCTCTCTCTCTCTCTCTCTCTGTGTGTGTGTGTGTGTGTGTGTGT
>LOJH01016884.1:0-22578 GCA_001685095.1 Ellobius talpinus
GCCCTACGCGCCACTCGGGATGACGCATGAAGAAGACTAATTGCCACGTGGCAACAGCGGCGCCCTACAGTGGAAGGTTTCCCCAATACAAACATTATGTCTCTGAGGGAAAAGGTTTTCTAACTGAAGCTGATACAGGTCTGCTCCCACTGGGAGGGTTTCCCCAGTGCAGGTGTTTCAGTTATGAAGGGAAAGGTATTCCTGTAATTTGGTGTCAAGGAATAGCACAACATTAACACTGTACAACAAACCTCACAGAAGAGATTTTTTTGGAGAGGGAAAAAGTCAAGAGTCTGTCTGCCTCTCCTCTGGCAAGAAGCATCTGAGAATTGAGCAGAAGACAGTATTTATCTAATGTTTCTTTGGCCCATGTGGAGCTTTCCAGGGTGGCGTTTGGTATGTTTTCAAGTTCAGAGCTTGGGCCTTCTACTTTGTATGGCAGAGCTTGGCTGCTTATATCTGAAGGGGTTTTGTCTGCCTATTAGGGCAGTTAGAGTGGCCTCTGTATGAACTCTGGTGGTTGGAGATACTCAGTGGTGGGACCTGGCCAATAGTATGCTTCAAAGAACTTTTATCCTCCTTTTTTTGTTTACTGTTCAGAGTTTGGAAAGGTTTGTGACATTATCATTCTGCTATTTCCTGCTTAATTTGGCATCAAAGTCCTTGGGACAATCTTGACCTTCAACACAACAGCAGGATATAAGCCTCTGGCACCATTTCATTAAGGCAACTACTATTTCCTGCCTCTTATACAAACATTGCTACTCCTCCAGAACCTAAAATTTTTCCTATTACTACGTCCATTGAAAGCTCTTGTTCCCATACCATAATCCTTTGTATAGTTTAGACCTAATGTGTTTACATTAAATAGTGTTTCACCTAATGTACATATTAGACTTTTGAAGAGTACCTAATTATCTATATTACTTTTTCCTAAACCATTCAATATTTGTGTTCTTTTCTGACCTGCATTGCTTTCACTTGATGAAAAAAATCCCCTTATCATTTTTCCTGGTTCTTTTCTGTGCTCTGGAATCTCTTTCAGAGATTGTTTGCTTATTCCCAAATAAGTATTTAATCATGTTTTCCTATATCACTTTTAGCATTTCAAGTTTTCCAAGAAGTTCCTTGATCTACTTCATTTTGATTTTTGTGTAGGGTGAGTGATAATGGATCTAATATCACTTGTCTGCTCTGTGCTTCCTTCTGGGTTCTCTTTTCTGTTCAGTTTTCCATGTGTTTCTTTATGTGTGGACCCACACTCTCTTTGTTTTGTCACTCTGTCTTATGATATAGGATCAGGTCTCTAGTAATACTCTTTTTTAGGGATAATTTTGATATTTATAATTTTTCTGTGTCCATGTAACCATTTTCCATAACTACTTTTGTGGAAAATATGAGTATTTGCATCAATTCTGCTAGTTGCTATTAGTAATATAACCATGTGTAGGAAAATTTTCTTTCAACTTGTCACAAGTTATCAGAGAGAAGGGCACCTCCTTAGAGAAAAATACCTCCATAAATTTGGCTACAATTTTTTATTGATTGAAGGGGGAGGGCCCAGCCCGTTGGGGGTGGTCTGCTGATTTTACTTGATTCTATAAAGAAAGCAGGCTGAGCAAACTATGGGGAGCAGGCCAGTAAGCAGCACTTTTATATGGCTTCTGCCCTAGCCCCTACCTCCAGTTTCCTGAGTTCCTTAACTGGCTTCCTTCAATGATGAACAGTAATAAGCAAGTGTGAGGCAAATTAACTCTCTCCTCCCCAACTTGTTTTTTGGTCATAGTATTTCATAGCTGCAGTAGAAATCCTTACTGAATCAACACATTTCATTCATCAGTTAGTGTTCACAGAAGTCCATTTCTTTGTGTACTATATTGTACTATTTCTTTTTCCTGAGTGCCTTATAAATTTCTTCCTACGAGTGAATTCATCATTGCTTTTTGAAGCAACATGATGTCTTAAATTTTTATTCTTATCATTAAATAAAGTAGTGATTTTCTGTTAGTTTGTTTTTTTTAATGATTTATTTATTTAGTATGTATACAGTGTTCTGCCTGCATGTATGACTACAGACCAGATGAGGGCACCAGATCTCATTACACATAGTTGTGAGCCATCATGTGGTTGCTGGGAATTGAACTCAGGACCTCTGGAAGTCTCTTAACCTATGAGCCATCTCTCCAGCTCCTGTGTTAGTTTTATACTTTTCAATAATGCATGAAGCACCTAGCAAATTTAATATTTTACCGTAGTTTCTGTATCAAGTTTTTTTTTGTGTGTGTGATCACATCATTCAAAAGGAATTTGGTGCCTATACTGTGTTTTTAATCTTAATTCTTTTTCTTTGTTCAAATTCTCTGTCTCATTCTTATCCCTCTGGATTCAGTAATGCTGGAGAACACATACATCTTTCTCTCTTTATTGTTTTCCTGCTAATGCTGTTCATTTTTTCCTTGTGCTATACTATTGGCCTCAGTCTAACACATGTGCCTTTTACTGTGTTTAGCTGTGTTCCATTCTTCCTATTTTCTTGAGAAATTTAATCGCAAAATCTCAAGACATTTGTCTCATGACATTTTCATTCCTACTGGGATTTACATGTCAGGGGGGTTTTTACTCATGATTTTTATTTAATATTCTGCTAATTTACTTCTCTCTAGTTAAAATGGTAGGTTTTTGGTTTTTGTTTTGTTTTGTTTTTGCATGTTAGATATAGTCTGGCATTCCCTAGCTTTCCTCTATTCCTTATGTAAAATCCTGATTTCCTGTGTTTCACGGATAATTTCTCTCTGATTTTTCTATGTATACTTAACCTCCAATTATGATCTGCAGTGCTGCTTGAGTGGATGACCTTTTATTATCTTATAACCTTCATACGCCCTTTCTTCTCCACGAATTTTAAGAGCCCGTGTTTCTGAGTGCAATGATAAGGTTCATAGTCATTTTTCCCCCACTTTATATCCTCCTGTGCTCGCCAATCTGTTGGAATTTTGAGAAAAATTTTGATATCATGTAGCTATTCTCCATCTTTTTATGTGTTTTGACATTGTCCATAACAAAATTGTGTTAACTCTAACTTGACCTTTTTATGTGAAATTTCAACAAGGATTTGAGTCTTTGTTCCTGAGACAGAAATGCTAAGAACAATAAGAAGAATGAATTCTTCTCTGGTAAATGCTCCCCAGGTCAGTGTAATGTCTACATTTTTTTTAAAAGTTGTTTTTAATTGTTAAAATCTTTCAATATATTAATTCTCTGCCTCTGGCCATGTTATTGAAAGTGTTTATTTTCCATTATTTATATTTTTTCTTCTTAAGTTACCCTGTCCACCTTTTGTTAAATTTCATTTGTTATTAAATTTTATTAATTATTAAATTAAAATTAGTTTAGTTTTGTATATATCAGTATATTTGCCTGAATTTGTGGGGGGGGCTATATATGTCTCCTGCTTATAAGGTTCCAAAGAGAACATTGTATCTCATAGATCTAGGCTTAAAATCTGTTTTGTAACTCCATGAAGGTGCTGAAGGTGCTGGGAAACTGAGCCAAATTCAGAAGGACTTAGTCATTCCAGAATCCAAACTGGACACCAAAATCGCAAATGTAATTACTGTCCTTTATCTGGTGCTCAGGTCTTAGAAAACATAACAAAATTCATGAAGAAGGGAGACCTCATAAATGTTAGTGTAGTAAATTGTTTATGAACGAGCAGCAATGCTTATGTCCTGACACATTTCTACAGAGATTCTAGAAAACTCCTGTTTATGCCTCATCTGTTTCACAAAAGTGTCTCTTATTTTTTAGTTCTCTTTTACTTTGGAAAGCATTTTGTCCATCATCATGTGGTGTATTAGTGATTTTCAATTACAGGATCCTTTAACATTCAGGGATGTGGCTGTGGACCTGTCACAGGAAGAATGGGAAAGTCTAGACTGTGCTCAGAGGGCATTGTACATGGATGTGATGTTGGAGAATTACAACAATCTGATCTTTGTAGGTAAGAATGTTCTTTTTCTAGATTTCCTGATTCATCATTTCTATTTTTTTTGCAAATATATATATATATATATATACACACACACACACACTCTGAACTGAATCCCATAAACAAGGGAAATTCTAGTTAACAACAAACCTTTTTCATGATGTCTCCTTTTACATTTTCTTGTGTTCTCTGCAAGAGGTAAACATTGCCACATTCTCTCTGATCTTCCCAGTCCTCCTATCTAGATTTTAATGAAAACTTCAAAGTTAAAAGAAATTAAGTAGTAAGACTGAGAAAATATATTGCAGTGCACTTTTTCTAAAAAATAATTTTTTATGTGCATTTGTGTTTTGCCTATGTGTATGTCTGTGCAAAGATACCAGATCCCCTGGAATCAGAGATACAGTTAGATATGAACTGCCATGTGGGTGCTGGGAATTGAACCCAGATCATCTGGAAGAGCTGTCAGTGCTCTTAACCTCAGAGCCATCTCTCCAGCCCCCTGCAGTATACTTAATAAATAGATTTTTTTGTATTAAACTCTTCCTATCTCTGATTTTTTTTAGACTCAGAAAGCTTTAAATTGAAGAACTGTTATAGGAATATTCTTCTTGTTTATTTAATTTTTGACATGTCATCACTATGTTTAGCACTGGCACAGAATGACTTTACTTTTTTGCACTTCCGAGGCTCAAGCAAGAATATATGGCAAGGTTCAGGCTAACCTGGGTTACACAATGAGTTCTTCACTGTACAGTGTGAATGTGTGTCAAAAACATAAAGAAGGAAGTTGAGAAACATCCTTTTTTGTTTTTTCCAGAAAGGGTTTCTCTGTAAAACAGGCCTGGCTATCCTGGAAATTGCTTTGTAGAATATGTTGTCCTTGAACTCACAGAGATCTACCTGCCTTTGCCTTCATAATCCTGGGATTAAAGACTGCCACACCACTTGGGTAGCAACACTCTTCATATGATCCTTCAGAGAGCCTCTTTCTCAAAGTTCTTTACTGCTCCATCACCTATTTGTCCTTCCTTCTCTAAGATACAGTGTTTAACTAAGAACAAGAAGGTAATTTTTGTCCTTGTGCTTTGATATATTTAGATTGAGGCACTTGTGAGCATCCATTTAATGATTGTGAAACACAAAAGTACTCTGCTGAGAACTCTGTCCCTGAGAATTACTAGTTAGGAAACTTAAGAAAATATGTTATTCAATTTCTTACTCTGCCATTAATACCTATTATCCCTAACTGCACTAATTTTCCAGAGACCCATCGCATACATGGTAAATACGAGAAGGTCTTGGATCGAGGCACAAAGCATATCCTGCACAATCCTGAGAATATCCAAGAGAAGTCATATATTTGTAATAAGCTTGTCAAACTGATTGATGAATCCTTCCAATGTAGACCTTATGACACAAGTGACACTGCAGAAAACTGCAACAAGTACAGATCTGGTAACTATGGAGATACCTCTGTGGAAACAGTAAATATGAAGAGACATAAAAGTGGAAACACTCGAGAAGATCCTTGCAAAAATGAGGACTATGTGAACTGTTTTAATTTGTATTGCAACATTAGCCAAAATCAAAGAGTCAACATAGGAAAGAAAGAACACAAAAAGATAGCATATGATAAATCTTTTGACTCTAAACATAAAATTATGCTGAAACAAACCAATAGAGGAAAAAAAGGAGACCAAAACAGGAACTCTGGAAAATGCTCTAAGTTGGACTCAAACATCAATAGGCATCAGAGAGCTCCTACAGGAGAGGAACTGTATAAATGTATGAAATGTAATAAATCCTTTCATCAGTTGTCCCAACTCAAAGTACATTACAATTTCAAGTGTAGTGAAAAACCCTACAAATCTCTTAAAACTCATCAGAGAATTCATATAGGAAAGAAACCACACAAATGTAGTGAATGTGGCAAATCATTTATGAGTACGTCATATTTTAGAATACATCAGAGAGTACATAAAGAAGGGAAGAAGCCTTACCAATGTGGAGAATGTGACAAAACCTTCACCCAGAAAAACAATCTTAGAATTCATCAGAGAATTCATACAGGAGAGAAACCTTACAAATGTAATCAATGTGACAAATCCTTTATGTTTAAAGGCAGCATAGTAGTTCACCAAAGAATACATACAGGAGAGAAACCTTACCAATGTGGTGAATGTCAGAAATTCTTTACGCAGAAGAGTGGTCTTCGAACTCATCAGAAAATTCATACAGGAGAGAAACCACACAAATGTTGTGAATGTGGAAAATCATTTATGAGTGTGTCATATCTTAGAATACATCAAAGAATACACACAGGAGAGAAACTTTACAAATGTAGTGAATGTGACAAATCATTTATCCATAAAGAAGCTCTAATAATTCACCAGAGAATGCATACAGGGGAGAAACCTTACAAATGTAGTGAATGTGACAAATCTTTTACCAGTAGGTCCTTTCTTAGAAGACATCAGGAAATACATTCAGAAGAGAAACCTTACCAGTGTGGTGAATGTGACAAATCCTTTACAGAGAAAAGCAGGCTTAAAGATCATCAGAAAATTCATACAGGAGAGAAACCACACAAATGTAGTGAATGTGGCAAATCATTTATGAATATATCATATTTTAGAATGCATCAGAGATTACACACAGGAGAGAAACTTTACAAATGTAGTCAATGTGACAAATCATTTGCCCTGAGATACAGTCTAATAAGTCACCAGAAATTACATACAGGTGAGAGACCTTATAAATGTAGTGAATGTGACAAATCATTTATCAATAAGGCCTCCCATAGAAGACATCAGAGGACACATACAGGAGAGAAACCTTACCATTGTAATGAATGTGACAAATCTTTTACACAGAAAGGCAGTCTTAAAACTCATCAGAGAATTCATACAGGAGAGAAACCTTACAAATGTAGTGAATGTGAGAAATCCTTTACCTATGGCTCAGAATTTAGGAAACATCAGAGATTTCATACTGGTGAGACACTCTACAAATGTTATGAATGTAACATATCATTTACCCGTCGTGAATGCCTTACAGTACATCAGAGAAAGCATTCAGGAGAGAGACCTTACAAATGTAGTGAATGTGACCAATCATTTATGAGTATCTCCTATCTTAGAAGACATCAGAGAAGACTTACAGTTGAGAAACCTTATAAATGTAGTGAATGTAACAAACTCTTTTCTCAGAAATGCCATCTTAGAACTCATCAGAAAATTTGTATGTGGGGGAATCCTTACAAATGTAGTGAATGTGGGAAATCCTTTAACACTGACTTATGTCTTAGAAGACATCAGAAAATTCATACAGGTGAGAAACCCTACAAGTGCTATGAGTGTGACAAATCCTTTACCTATGGTTCATCTCTTAGAACTCATCAGAGAATTCATACAGGAGAGAAACCTCACCAATGTAGTGAATGTGACAAATCCTTTACTAGTACCTCGTATCTTAGAATACATCAGAGAAACCATACAAAAGAGAAAAAGTCCAAATAATAATCAGTGACACATCTTTTATCCAACCTTAGAACACATGAAAGAACCTGAGAGAAACCTTTCAAATGCACTGTATGCGAAAAAGTCTTTACTTGCCTTTTACATGTAAGAAAACATCTGAAAATTCATACTGGGGAGGAAAGAAACCATTTGAAATGATGCGGCTTCTGCTTTCTCCAATTTTTACTTGTTCAGCCTGAAATAATTCATAATGAAGACAAAATGGAGAAGTCTGAAGCCCTGTCTTTGGTCTTGTGTAGCAATTTCCTAGAAACTGAGATGATCCATTCTGAAGGAAAACTGATTAAGGCAGGAGATAAGCGGCTCAAAATAGTTTCAAGATGATGTGGGATTGCCTTTTCTATGCTGTGAATATGTTTTATTACTATTGGTTAATAAAGAAGCTGTTTTGGCCTATGGCAGGCAGAATGGAGCTAGGCAGGAAAATGAAAATGAATGCAGGGAGAAAGAGTCATGGAGACCCCATGTATCTGCCAACAGAGAAAGATACCAGAACCTTACTGGTAGGCCACAACTTCTTGGTGGTACACAGATTAATAGAAATGGGTTAAGATCTAAGAGCTAGCTAGGAATGTGCCTAAGCTATTGGCCAGTGTTGTAATTAATAGTTTCTGTGTGATTATTCAGGTCTGGATGGCCAGGAAACAAATGAGCATTCTCAGTTTTTATCAAGATATCCCTGAAACTGACAGGATTCAGTATGTTTAACTGAAATGTCAAAACTTAGACACAAATCATGTAACTCAAGATTGGACAAACTGGACCATCAAGATAGGATGCTCCTTAATCTCTAGGTATGCCTATAGGTGTGCAGTATGTTTCAGATGTCCAATACTCATAAGCTATATCACATGCTCACTTTGAGTTTGAGGATTGCAACTACCTTTGTGTCCCCTGTGCTCTGAGTAGCAACTCTCCCCATATTCCTGCAACTCCCAATAAAGCTCATTGATTTAGCAAGTTAAATTTGGTTCGTTTTCAGTTTCCAGTTGGGGTGAGTAGTTGGATCTATATGTTGTATCTCCTCAGGAAGTGTCTCATAAAACATGTGGTGAACCCATTTATTAATTTGTAAGTAGGAAACTGATAATAGAGCCATTCTGGGTTTTGACCTCTTTCAGATTATGATCCTTTCATTGGAGCTTCCCAAGATAAATGAAAACCCCAAATTCTGATTGTTTTAGGAACTGAGACACCACTTATATCTGTCTCCTGGCAAGTCTACCCACATGTCAGTATGCCCACATTCAATTACTTGGAATTGTCTTAAGGGGTCACAGCATTAAGAAATTTGGTAGCACTGTATTAGAGAGAGAAGGAATTAGAGTTAACTAAAGTAAGGAAGATTGTGCTTGATCATCCTGGAATTATTTCCATGGTAGTACTTAATTGTGGTAAGAAGGCCTTCACAGGAACAGAATGTATTCTTGGGGAGAGTTAGAGGGCTCTTCTCTTTGCATTCATTGAGGAGTAAGAGTAAAGTTTGCAAAAAGGGGAAAAAAACAGCTGAAAACCTGTCAGTGGCAGATACCATCCAAACTGGGTTATTTACTTGAATGGTTCTAAACTCATGCTACGTTCCCATGATTCAACCAAACTCCGGTCCCCCTCAAAACAATTCTACCTGTGGACAAATACTATAGTCTGTTGTATGCTTGTGTATTTCTGAAATTTTAACACTCCATTCTACAGGCCTTAAGAAATTGAATTTCTGGTCCTCATAAATTTTTTATAAAATACATCCCAGACTATTCACATCCCAGACTATTCATAATGAACTGGAACTCAATAAATTGCTTCACTAAGAACTTAACTTCAGCTTTATTTTCGTGTAAGTCCATCCAGAAACCTAGAATCTAATTTCAAGTGATCCCTCAGCTTGATGACCTTGAGATCGTTGACCTAATACACCACAGGTTTCTAGTATCCTGGTAAAATTTTTAACTTGTGCACAGTGAAGATACTTCTCACAGTAAAGTACACATTACACTACTGTTTTTCTTATTCTGTAACCATTCATGAAGAGTTCCTATGGTGGCAGCTAACATGATAAGGCTGTTTAAAATGGGTCTACACAGCTGGTGCTGTGTAGAAGAGAGTATAAATAGAGTGGGACAGGTACTCTAGAGCATCTAGTACTTGTTTGTCTCCATTCTGATTGTTTTCTCACAGGGTACAGTTTGTGGTTTTTCCTGGTTATTCTAAGGATGAGGCCTAGTCTCAATATTGTTAGTCTGCAGCATGTCATGGCCACGCTCATGTTAAGTTAGACCTCTTCATCCCTCCCCCTCTAATTAGAGAGGACACAATTATGGGTCCTGTGTGTCCAGGGGTTCTGCAAGAAGACCTAGACAATCACACATTACCCCTTTCCTGCATTAGGACATTATCATGAATGTATAGGGTCAACCCAGATGCAGGCCCATCATCCAGATGAGCAGCTTAATGAGTTTTATTTTGCATGGGCAGGGTTTTTCTTTTACTGGACCATGTACTGCTTCTAACTGAATTTGAGGTGTCAGTTGTCAGGGTCCAGGAAGGCTGAAAGGCTAGTCCAAGGCTGAGTAATGGGATATTTATCAGGAGCATCTGATTAGCTATTCCAGGTGAAAGAACAGGGAAGCAATCACATCAGCTGAATTGGTTCACATCAGCTTTCAGCAAGTCCAGAGCTTAACAGTTTGCAATCCACAGGTGCTCCCTGGATGGTGTTTGTTAAATATGCCAAGACATATACAGACAAAGGACAAAAGTTAAAATTTAGGAGGAACCTTATATTTGGAACTTTTATTTATCTGAAATCCATTTGACCTGTGACATATTGCTTTAAGCCTTATGATCTTTTTGACTCTTTGAAGCTTACATGATTTTTTAGTTTGCCAAAGAGATATGTTTTAGATGTATTATCATTTTAATTATACTGAAATTCATATTTGTAAAGAAAGAAGTCAGCAAGTTTCTGTAAAACAACTGGAGCAGATCTACACCCAGGAGACACAGCAAAAGCTATGACTTTGGGTTAGCCTGATGAAAAATATCTCTAAGTCTATGATTAAAAGGCAATTAAAGGAAATTTAAACAACATTGTACTTTTAGTCAAGTTTTCAAGTACAGAGTGTATAAGATTAATGTCCAAGACCAGTTGTCCTGTCAAGCTTTTATGTTTGACTATTAAGGGAACATACAGAGAAACATAACCTGGAAAACCTATGTTACATGTCTCTCAACATAGCTAGACTGAGGCAATTTTATGGTTCTGTTTTGTATATGGACCAATTTGATTATTGTCTTTTTTTCTCAACATCATTACAAAGTGTATTTTACCAGAGACAGGAATAGTTATTATTGAGAACCACCATTGTAAGGTATGTCCCTTTAATGAAAAGTTCCATCTGAAACCTGTTTGTTTTTCATATGAAGCTTGCTTTTTGATAAAAACAGAACAGTATAAAACAACTTTATTATTATCTATACCAAGTTGACTTTTGAATACCTATTACATTAGTTTCAATGGCCAAAATGCCTAGAAGATAAATTTTGAGCAGTAACAGCTGAGCTGTAACCAAGACATATATAACATAGTAAACTCATACATTTAAGACCAGTCAGACATAAACATACAGTGGCTACATTCATACATTTATACATTGAAACAACATTTTTGTACTTCCTCCTAGTCTATTTATTTTTCTTCCTTGAGACAGGGTTTCTCAGTAACTATGGAGCCAGTCCTGAAACTAGCTCTGTACACCAGGCTGACCTCAAACTCAGAGAGATCTGCCCCTCTCTGCCTTCCTAGTGCTGGGATTAAAGGCGTCACCACTACCACCTGGCCGGCCTCCAGCTATAATTTTAAGGACCAGTGCCTTGCTACTTGTTTGCTTCAGTTCTCAGGGGCAATGGAGAAAACTGCGAAGTCCCAAGTACTTCATTCTGTAACCACATTGTATTCGGTTTAAAGGAGCTATGGGTACAGCACCCCCATAGCAGAGCCAGGTTGTCAGTTTTTATAAAGGAGTCATCTTTTTTTTGTACTATGAAACAGAGCAACAATTAAGCTGCTAAAGAAAACTACAGACAAACTAATAGACATGGACAGACTGATTCTCTACACACAACCAGTAAAACTGAAAATGGTCAAGAATCAGTCAAGGGAGTGGGAGTACTTGGCTTCTGTGGCACAATGGCAGTGCCAAGTGTTGGACACAAAACAATCAGTTTAAAAGTAACAAAATATTGCAGATTCCTCCTGGCCACCTGAGAAAGAATGATTCTTCCTGGTCAACTGGATGAAGAACTGAAACTGAGACAATGGCTTGTGGGCGATTGGTGGGAGTGGTCCGCCTGTCTATTCGGAGAAATCAGAGGGCTCAATCCAATGCAGAAGAATCCTGGAATGTCTCCCAGTTCCCCAAACTGGTCTTTCAAGTGCATCTGCCTAGACCTTTTGTAGGCAACACAGAAACAGGCCTAGGCAGAGTATAGAGTACAATGCAAAACAGAGACAAAGTGAAGCCAAGCAAGACAGATACCAGCTGGTTGAAGGCTTCACTGGTCAGGGTCCTGGTGGGTCTGGGGGATACTGGACAAGTCGTCTATATGCCTGGGTCATGAAACTCTCCAGAGACCACCAGGAATCTGAGTTCATATGCAAAAGAAAGCCTTTATTGCCTACTTGAGCTTGGGCTCTCAGTCCCTTCTGACACAGCAATACAGAGGCTGGATCAAAGAGAGCACTGAGCTCAGCTGTGGTAGAGTTTTTAAGGAATAAAGGATGGGGGAATATGGGAATTCCAGATTCAGATGGGAGTTGGAACTTTTAATTGGGCAGAAGTGAGGACAAGTCTTGTCAAATAGGGATCAGTACTGGTAGTGCTGCAAGGAAATTGGCAATCTGTATACAAGCTAGGTAAGCTATTCCTAATGTTGTGGAGCATCTAGTACTTGTCTTGATTCTGATTGGTCCCCCACAGGGTACAGTCTGTGGTTTTTCCTCATTGTAAGGGTGTGGCCTAGTCCCCGTATTGTTATTCTGCAGTTAAGGTAGGCCTCTTCAGTTATTTCTGGCTCAGAACTCAACATGTAGACCAAACCTGATTTTACAGTGATTCTACCTGCCTCAGACTCCTGAGTGCTGGGATTAAAGCAATGACTCTACAAATCTGGCTCAAATATAAAAATTTTAATTTCCGTCTTTAATGATACTTTTGTGGCTGTCTACTTCTTTCAGGAGGAGGGAAAAAACATAGACCCTGCTCAGAGGGCTTTCAATACAGATAAAATGTTGCAGAACTGCAGTAGTCTAGGTTCTGGGTGTGAGGAGACTATTTTTTTGTATTCTCTATTGCTCCTTCTCAAGATTCTTGGGAATACTACAAATTTATGTGTGAATGAGTCTCACCTCTCACAAAGTAAAATTACAAATTTATGAACTTTGTGTGAATGAGTCTCACCTCTCACAAAGTAAAATGACATCCTTGGAAGATAGAAAAGTACATTTTGTTTGTTCTTCATGTTGTTTGTTTTAGGAAGTACTTTTGTTCCACTGTACATTAAGAAACTCAGGAGTGTAAGATACTGTCATTCTAATCATTCAGTTCCTTTTTGGCTCTCTTTAGTTTTCATTGAGCTGTGATTAGAGGTGCTGGAATTCAAGTTATGATTACAAAGAATTTTAAGTCTCCTTATAGTGGACAACAGTGAATCATTTGTAGCATTCTCTATTTAGTTTGCTACTTTACTACTGAGCAGAGAACTGTGCTAGAGATCCAGGTGCTTTCTGAAGAATCTTTTTGTTATATAGAGGTCTCATGACTAAGCCTGATCTGTACAAGTATGAAGCAGAAAAATGGAATTTGAAGATGTAGACAAAGGGGGATGTAGCAAGAGGACCAGGTATTTTGGAGGAGTTGATTTGAAGTAAGGTTGGTGGAGAGTTCTAGGAACAGTAGAAATGGAATGGGGAGGAGCCCTGAAGTGATGGCTCAACTGTCAGTAGCACCTGCTTGTCTTGAAGTGGGCATGAGTACAGTTCTCAGCACCTACATGTTGGCTGGAAAGCAACCTTCTTAATGCTCTTGTCGTTTAATAGAGTTCCATGTACCTGCATGGGGGCAGACCTGCATGGGGGCAGACCTGCCTACTGATAGAGCAGTAGTGTCTCAGTTCCTAAGACCGTCAGAAATATGTGTTTTCTAAAGTTAAAGTTTCTAAAGGTTATCTCTTTTGAGGACAAGACCCACAGGTTGACAACTGCTGATCCATAAGTTCAGTTCCAGGAGATCTGATGCCTTTCTTGCACCTTAGCAGGCACCTGGCAAAAATACAGAACACAGGCATACATGCTGCAAATCACTACTACTACTAAGTTTAAATGAAAAAACCTAATGAAAGTTTTAAAGTAAAAGGCACAAATGGGACATGACATTGATTTTGCTACATTCTGTTTCTAGAGATACAGTTCTGGATGATTCTGCTATAAATAATCTGATGATTATTCCATTGTACAAATTATTAACTGTGTAAAATGTGAAAATACTGAAAGAAAATATAATTTATGTGACCATGTACTAGTGACCAGGTCAGAGGAGCAGAAGGTGGCAATGGACGTTCAAGGTATACTCCCACCAGAAGGCAACTCCCTGATGAGTAAACCTGGAGGAGCAAGGCCCTGAGACTCTAGACCCTAGAATGTCTTTTGCTTCTTCTGTTCCTTTACATGTTTGCTGCTGCTATCTTTCTCTGATATCTGCATGGTGTGGATGGATGTAGGGAGAACTTTGCTGCCTGTAATGTAGTGTTTAACCCATGGAAACATTCCATTCTACTGGGCATTTTTACCTGTGGCTTATGAAGATGATTCCTCCCAAAGCTATTGTGTCTAATTGATGATAATAATGTTAACATGTACAAAGTTTTGATAATTAAAAACAAATACAAAGAAATGTCACACAGCAAGGTCTATGAGTTTCACTTAAGGAGCTACATAAATCATAGTTCAAGTTAATGATTAAGAAAAACAATTGATTTCCAGGGGCCAGTCTAGTTCAAATTCCTTTAATCTTAATGCTGAAAGACACAGTCATAGGTTTCAGTGTGCATTATTAGCTGAAACAAAGCCATAAAGTAACTTCTGGTTAGATCATATGCTTTGATAAAAGCTTTGAGATGAAAATACCTAGAAAACAATCTAAAGTTCAAAAGGACACATTTGTATTTTGGCTTAGGCCAAAAATACAAAGCAGACCAATTGTTACTACCTCATGTACCTTCCTTGCTAGGGTTAGTTGATGATCCAAGGTAATGATTAATCCCTTATGCCCACTCCTGCCCTCAATTTCTTGATATACGATACTTTTGATGAGTAAATATACATCCCAGAGATTTAATGTAGAGCTGACTGATTTGGAAGCATAGTTTTGCTCATCGTAACTTTATCATCAGAGACTGCATTCTTCCCCATTCTCTGGCTCTGTTTTTGCCAGTTTTCCACTATGTCTTCTAGAGTGTTCCTTTGACCTGGACCAGGAAATTGTTCTTCAGTGACAGACAGCCTTCTGAAAAGGAAGGTACAGAGGGTCAGAGAAAAGGAGACTGGAATGATGGGCTCAGGAGATCTGGCACAAACAATGTCATATTGCAGGTGGAATTCTTCCCGTTCTGGCAGCCAAGTCCCAAATAACCAAGTTGGAGACCTAATATTAATTATAAATGCTCAGCTGATAGCTCAGGCTTATTGATAAATTGCTCTTACAACTTCACTCATTTCTATTAATCATTGTGCTGCCCCAAGGCTCACGGATTTTACTTTTATCCCATTTTGTGTGTCAAACTCGTTCTGCATCTGGCTGGTGACTCCTCTAACTCCACTGTTCTTCCCAGCACCATTAGTTTGTTTTTTCTGCATGTACTTCCTGCCTGGCTACTGGCCAATCTACTTTTTATTAATAATGAGAGCATATTTGCAGTGTACAAAGATTGTTCCACAGCATTTACTGCTTTTTGTCTAATAAAAAGGAAGGTTTTAATTTTAACCTAGTAAAATTATATGCAACAAAACATTTATCAAGAATCACAGTTACTATATCCAGTCCATTTGGATTTGGCATAATCAGAGAAAATAATCCACTACCATTCTATCTTTGTGAGTCTCCAAAGTTTATACCTAATATGCTTTCTATCATAACTAAGGAAAACTATAACTATTTAGTCTTTAACTCCATCAAAGAACCCAGAAGGACGAAATGGTACCTAATGACAGGGATATCAGGCTTCCTTGCCAGACACCCAAAGTTTCCTCTGCAGTGTTGGGCCATCCAACTCTGGCCTTCAAGCTTAGCATATCTGACAGACTTAACTATGAAGCAGGGAATTCTGAAGAACTGTCCTATCTTGTCTTAGCAAAGTTTGGCAGTTGCCTTTCTTGCATCCTGCTGGTCCACTTTGAACAGTACATTGTCAGCAAATTGAGGAGAGAGCAATTTTTTTGCACAAATGGCTAGCTTTTGTCATAAAAGAAATTCCATATGGAGTGTTGACAGAGGTTTTCTGTCCTGCCTGAGTCCCACATCCGTTTAGTCTACATTAATTATAAACTGATTGGCCTATTAGCCCAGGCTTCTTAACTCTTTCTTACATGTTATATTAGCCCATTATTCTTGTCTGTGTTAGCCACATGGCTTGGTACCTTTTTCGGCAAGACAGTCACATCTTGCTTGTTCTGTGTCTGGCTTCCTCTATGTCTGGGTGGCACTGCAGACTGAAACTTCCCTCTTCCCAGAATTCTTGTTGTTCCACCTCTACTTCCTGCCTGGTCACCCCGCCTATACTTCCTGCCTGGCTATTGGCCAATCTGTGTTTATTGAAAATATAAGTGACAGGGTACAAACTATTGTCCCACAACAATAGAGGTTCTTTAGTTCCTTCACATTCCTTTGAAGTGAATGGATACTGCCAGGAGCAGATATGTCTCACTGTCAGGAAAAGCATTAGAATTTTTAACATACTAAATGCCATATTTTATAGGTCTTTGAAGCATCTCTAAGCAGGATTTTTTTTAAATTTTTTCAAGGCAGAGTTTCTCTGTGAAACTTTGGAGCCTGTACTGGAACACACTCTGTAGACCACACTGGCCTGGAATTCACAGTTATCTGCCTGCCTCCTGAGTGCTAGGATTAATGATGTGCACCACACCTCCTGGTTCTGCAGTCAAAAATTTGAAAGGAAACAAAATAATATACAGAACCCAGACTCTGGGCATTTTCCATCTTTATATGCCTTATTATATTTTTATATCATTTTTATTCCTTTTTAAAGGATTTTGCTATTTGATTCTTAAACTATTTTTATATACCATTTCTCTTCTCTCTCCCACATCTATGTATATTTTTAAATACACTGTAACCCAATCAGTTTTTTTATTCCATCTGAATCTGTATTGTGTATTTAGCATTTTTTGATCATATGAGACATATTTTAAACTGCTGTGTCAGCTACTTGTTGTAAAGAGGCCGCTTGTTTGTTTCCCAGCCACCTGGCAGCTCAGCCCCAAAATAACCACACAGAAACTGCATTAATTAAATCACTGCTTGGCCCATTAGCTCTAGCCTCTTTTAGCTCTAGCTTCTTATTGGCTCTCACATGTTAATTTAACCCATTTCTATTAATTTGTGTATTGTCATGTGGCTGTGGCTTACCGGCTAAAGTTCCAGCATCTGTCTTTATCAGGGCTACATGGCTTCTCTCTGACTCTGCCTTCTTCCTCCCATCATTCAGTTTAGTTTTCCCCACCTAGCTAAGTTCTGCCATGCTATAGGTCCAAAGAAGTTTCTTTATTCATTAATGGTAATCCCAGCAAACAGGACAATCCCACATCAGCTACTGCCATTCCTTAGCATAGCACATGATGGTAGCATGTGACAGTTGGGGGCAGCTCTCAGAAGAGGTGGCTTGCTTGAGAGATGTCAGGAACCTAAGAGATACCAGAAACCTGCCACATAGCTAAGCTCATAGCCAATGTAAGAGACTACAGAAAGCCGCTATGCAGCTTATCTTATGGTGAGCTAGAGATTCAAGCCTGTAGGCAGCAGCCTTAGCTGGCATGACTAGGAAGTCACTCTTGGCTCTGTTTCTGTGCATATAGAACCCTTTCCCAAGCTCTCTCGGGTTTTGTGTGGATATAGTTGATACATGTTTGGGAGTCATTTGTAGTTGGAAATATTCCTGTCCTGGCACTCACTTCCCCCCCAAAAAAAGACCCAATGCAGAGAATATTAAATGTAAATGTTCAGTTGAGAGCTCAGGATTGTTAATATCTAGCTCTTACAACTTAACCCATTTCTATTAATCTATGTGATGCCTTGAGGCTGGTGGCTTTACTTCTATCCCATTTTGTGTGTCCAACTCATTCTGTGTTTGGGACTCTTCTGACTGTACTCTTATTCATCCCAGATTGTTTAGTTTGGTTTTCCCACCTATACTTCCTGCTTGGCTACCAGTTAATCAGCTGTTTATTAACAAGAAGATTAATACATATTCACAGTGTATGAAGATTGTTCCACAGCATCTTAAGCCAAGCAGGGTTATTAAGAAGTGCACCATATTCTACACCATTTTTTCCTCAAACAAAAATGAGAATGGTACAGTGTCAGCAAAGGAATATAATACTGTGAGACAGAGTTTAGAGATATTCAATCAGTCAGTGTTTCACAACAGAAACATGGACTATCTCAACAGCAACAGAGAAAAAGCACACAGCAGCCTCGAGACAGATATTTCTAGCACCTGATGGTGTTAAGAGGCATTCTCTAGGTCAGAAGTCACAACTCCCCAAGTCCCTTGAGTCAAACCATTCCTGGCTCAGCCAAGGATGTTCCTCATTATAGAGGAAGAATGGTATTCCTTCTCCATATATATGAGTCTCAAGGAAAAATCTCTGATTGATCTAGGCATCACCATTCAGATGGGGTGATGTATTTATTACTCCATATTCTAAATTAAAACCCATATGAACAGCAATAGAAAATTGAATCAGAAAATCCATACATAACACGTGAATGGTGACACATGGGCTAGATTATTCTCCTTAAAATAAGAAAACACAATTGGTTAGGTGTCTGTTTTCTATAGATTCTAAGCAATTCTGAACAAAGTGATCCTAACTATATGAGAAATTTTGAGAATGCACAAAGAGTTAAAGAACCTTTAAATGATTAAACCAGGATTTCAAAATCCTTCTTTTGAAGGGGCTAACTGATGTGCTCCATTTAGCTTTGGGGTAATACATATTTATTTGGAAAGGGTAATACATATGCTCCATTTAACATAGGGGACTCTGGCATCATTTAATATCTCAGTTTAACCCCCCATGGTTTTCTGTACTAATATCTGTACTAGAACAAGAAAATTCAATGATGGAAGCTTAGCACAACACTTTTTTTAAAAAAAATATAAGCAAGTATTTACAAGGAGGTTTGCCATTGGGACTATTTTTGGAAAACAACAGTAAGTGCACATGACTTACAATATTACTCCTTTTCCTACCAGGTATCAGAATCTTCATGAATTCTCTCTCTCAAAGGGAGCGTTAAATCCACTCAAAAATAGTTTTCATAGGAATTATTTCTCTGCTTTTTTCATAAAATACCTTGACCAAGACAATTTATAAAAGAAGGTATTTACTTTGACTAATGGTTCCAAAGACAAATGAGCCCATCATGGCAGGGAGGGCTGACAGCCAACAGTCATGTTGGTGGGATAGAAAGCTGAGAGTTTATATCTTCTTTCCCAATCACTGAGTGGGAGATTTAAAAATAAGGACACTTGTGTTTTTTTTCCTCTGAGCCGACTACCAGTGACATAATTTATATCAATAATGCTCCAACAATTAAACCTCCTAATACATTGTGACCAATTGGGCACTTAGAAATCAAGCAAGTAAGCCAGTGGAGGACATTCTCATTAAAACCAATACAATCAACCTTCTAATATTCATGCTAAAATTGTTTGTAAAGACACATTTTAGAAGATTTTTAAATCAATGTAGAAAATAAACCTTGAATTTCATTTTTGTTATTTTCTTTTTTTTGTTCATTTCTGAAGCAGGGTTTCACTATGCTGCCTATCCTGGCCCGTAACCTGTTATGGAGACCATGATGTCTTCTAAATCACATAGATTTTCCTGTCTTTGCTTCCTGTGTGCTCTGCAGAAGAAAAGAAAAAGAAGTATTAAAAAACATACACTATAGATAACATCATGAAGTGCATAGAATTCGAGTTGCCCTTATTGAATAGACCGGGTTTCAGCCAAGCAGCAGCAGGACTTAGTAACTTTGTCTGGTTAAGGATTTAGAATCTAAAAAGGTACAGGAAAGGGGTTATGAAATCATGCACAGCAGTAAAAATCCTGGAGGCCAGGCATGTGGCAACATAATCCCTGTGCGGAGGTGAAGACAGGTCATTTTTGTGAAGTTGTGAAGGTGACACTTGGAATGTCTTGGAGGAGATGCCAGATCCTTGGGCTAACTGTCAAGATCTATAGGAAGGGGGATAAACTGGCCCACAGGAGAAGTAAATTTTGTTTAGCAAACCAAGAATAAAGGAGACATCTAAGTTCTTTGCAACTGCACAAGGACTTAAGGTATATAAAGAAATGCAAATTAGTACTTAGTCATTACAATCAAACTGTAGTCATATTAGGTATGTTTCCGAGGTGAAACAAATATATTTTAGATAGACGGGTCATCTTCAAACACTTCAAAGATCTACAGAATATGGCATTGAAGATGTTTTAATAACATAGGTCCCTTTTGTTTTTATGACAAAGAGACATGTCTGCTCCTGGCAGCACCAATGTACTTCAGAGAAGATGATGGGCATTAGTGAAACTCCATATGGAGTTTACTTTCTTTGTGGCAAGAAAGTGTCCTCGACTTGACTGCTGACAGTATGCTGTCCAAATTGAACAAGCAGGAAACAAAAGAAAAAAAAGGACTGCTGAATATTTTCAAGACAAGGTTTGACAGTCCTTCAGAATATCCTTTACAGAAAAGTTTCTCAAATAGACCTATAGGCCAAAGATGGATGTTTCAACATTGTGGAGGAACCTTGGTTGACTGTCCAGGCAGCCAACTGTTTCTGTCATTTCTCATGTTTTTTGGAAGTCCCTTGCTTGTCCTTCCTGCTTACTTAGGTAATATTGTTTCCTTCTTGGGTATCTGATGAAGTAGAAGATTTTATAATTATAATTATCTTGTTACCAGATTTAGAAATTCACTAAAGAGGTGTAAACTGTATAAGGTAAAACGTTGAGAGACATTAAAAGATAGTTTTTGTAAAGCAAGTAAGAATAAAAAGTGGGCCAGGTGGTAGTGGCACACACCTTTAATCCCAGCACTCAGGAGGGAGAGGCAGGTGGATCTCTGTGAGTTCAAGGGCAGCCTTGTCTATAGAGTGAGTTCCAGGATTGGCTCCATAGCTACTGGGAAATCCTATCTTGAAAACCAAAAATAAAATAAAATAAAAGCCCCGTTTCCAGGCCCCTCCCAACCCCCCACTGCACACTACCATACCAGCTGCAGACTCTGGCACCTACAGGAACAGGATTTGGCTCAGTCCCTGGGTCCTCTTTCCCAGCACATCTTCCCTCTCCCGACAAGGCTAACTTCCCATTTAGTCGCAGCCTGTCCTGGTGTGCACTCCCTTAGAGACATTGATCTCTGGGCTCTTGGTTTTTCAGGTCGCTTCTGCTCTGCTGTTCCTGGTTTCTTTGTGTAGGGTCCTGGAAACATTCCCTGGCCATAAAGGGCCACAGCCCCATCTTAATTCAGACAAGCCCCATTGGCTGACCTAGCCACAGCAGGTGTGGTCGGTGCAGGGATTCTTATATCCCAGCATGACTGCCCCCCCACCGAACTGTCATCAGGGGAGTTTCTTAGTCACTTCTGCCCCAACTTACCCTCCTGACCCTGCAACTAGGTTGGTTAAAGCCCCTTGGACTACAGGAAGTAGGACATGATGGCTCCACCCACCTTGTTCTCATCTGGGACCCAATACAGTGACAGATAGGGTTCACCACCCATCTCCAGGGTGAGGTCCTACTTTCTAGCATTCACCTAAGGCAGATGAGGTGCTAACTTGCCTCCTCCACTCCCACTCTAGGCTGTTAGCTTTCCTCCAGTGGGGCACTAAGGATCTAGCCTTGTCCCCCTCCTTTTGCTCCGTTCTACCCCCCAAGGTTCTGGTTCCATCTTTTCCCCTGTTCACAAACTACCTCTGGAGAGTTGTGTTGTTTTTTGTTCAGTGTTCATTTTTAGACATCCACCATTGCTACTGCTACCAGCGCCAAAAGTTTATCCTCCTGTTCTGCCTGCATTCTCCCCAAGATACCCTAGGGGGAAAGGGGCTGGGGCACAGCAGGCTGGTTACCAACCACCACACCAGGGAGGATGGGACCCTGCCCCTTGGATGCTGCAGGAGAGTGAGAAGGGGGCCAATTTTGATGGGAAAAGGGTATAGAACCATCATCTCCCCTTGTTCTTGGGGGAGGATTGGCCAGTATTTGCCCCGGCCTGGGCTCCCTCTCTGGTTTTCTATCTGCTGTTACTTGAAATAATAAACAAGCCTTTTCTGGGAAAAAAGAAAAGAATATTAACATATGACCAAATGGTCAATTTCCAGAAAGCTATGTGACCAACATGAATGTATTTAACAAAACAGTTTCCAAATAAATGAAGCAATCAGTGACAAAATTTAGGAAGCAAATAGACAGTGATGCCCGGAAGCTTCAGTGTCCACCATTCAGAAAGATGACCATGAACAGCACAAAAAAACAATAATGACTAGCAGGCCTCCAGTGAAACATCCATATAAGAGTAGAAGATGTCTAGTCCCCTCAAACTTCAATCAGCATGTTCTACTGTGGCCATGTCTTAAAAATAGAACATGCCTTCATAGTAAAGACAAATGTTTAAAAAGTCTTCCTTAAGAACACTGAATGTTCCCAATTTTTGCCTGGCAATCTTGTCTACTTCCAATATCCAGGAGGTTAAC